>CAWUFW010022752.1:0-88984 GCA_963921515.1 Calotriton arnoldi | reverse complement strand
AACAATGTCCCTAAAGGCCATATAACATCATCTCCTGATAAAAACAGTAACACACTTGTGTGGGTGGGCCCAGTGCCCGTGAGAGGAAAGGCTTCAAAACGCAACATGGACAGGTCAGATATTTCCACTGAAAACCAACACTTTTTTGGCAATGTGGGTAGCTGTGCATTTTAGGCTTGGGCTTGGCTGCCAACCCTGGAAACCTACCAACCCTAGACATTTATGAAAACTAGACACCCAGGGGAGTCCAAGGTGTTGTGAGTTGTGGGGATCTTATAACATTTTCTTACACAGATTTCCTTGTAAAAACCTCAAAGTTTGTCTAAAATCACTTTTCTGTGTGGTAATGTTCT
Organism: Calotriton arnoldi; assembly: GCA_963921515.1. Classification (NCBI taxonomy): domain Eukaryota; kingdom Metazoa; phylum Chordata; class Amphibia; order Caudata; family Salamandridae; genus Calotriton; species Calotriton arnoldi. The sequence goes on along the minus strand of CAWUFW010022752.1, from coordinate 88,631 downwards.
GGAATCTGCAGGGATCTGCAAATTTCCGATCACTCAGGGTTCCTAAATGTCTCCTGATAAAAAAAAATGGTAACCCACCTGTGTGGGTGAGCCTAGCACCCGCGATAGTAAAAGCCCCAAAATGCAATATGGACAGATTAAAATTGTCCACTCAATGCCAACGCTTTTTAGGGATGTTGGTAGCTGTGGACTCCATTATCCTGTTTTTCTTCTGTTCCTTTCACAAGTGGGATAGCATTTTTATAGCGTGACAAATACAGGGATGCTGTATGATAAGAATTTTGTGAATCTTTGCAGATTCTCAACTTTTCCATCACAGAAATACTTGGAAAAGGCATGATTTTAGACAAAATTTAAGTTTTGCAGGGCATTGTGGATAAGAAAACATTGTGGAATCCACACAAGGCAAACCTTCCTTAGCTCCTCTAGGTGCCTAGTTTTTGAAAATGTCTAGATTTGGTAGGTTTCCTTAGATGGTGCCCAAGACCAGGCCAAAATACTGTAGCTAATTCTAATACTGATGTCTCCACATTGCATTTTGGAGCATTTTGTGTTGTGGGTACTAGCCTAGCAGAAAGACTGGTTTGCCCCTTTTGGGGTGGGGATATGCCCCAATGTCAGAGTTGGACATCCACATCCCTCTGTTTTCCCAAAAGGAAAATTCCTGGTATTTCATGGACTTTCTACACCTCAAAGGGCAGATCAGGGGTAACCTCCCCAATCAGAAAAAACACCTATCTACCCACGGGGGGCAAAATTACTTTATTGCCCCTTCTGGGGTGGGGTTATAGCCCAATGCCAGGGTGGACAGCCCCTATCCTTTTGCTTGTTGTGGTGCCATTTTAAAATCCCTGGTATCCAGTTGGTTTTAAGCACCCTGGGGCAAATTGCAAAGCAAAGTTCTTCTCTGCCCTCCAGAGGGGCAGAAGAAGTGATTTGCCCCTTTTGGGGTGGGGGTATGGCATATTGCCTAGGTGGGATTCTGACACCCCTTTGTTCAGCCCACATGTATAATCCCTGGTGCGAATTGGACTTTAGGCATCCTGGGGAGGCAGAGTGGGGGTAAACACCCCATCTCCCTTTCTACCCCCGGGAAGACAAATAAAACTGGAAATATGGGGGGTGGGGGGATACAGGGAGTACAGGACCTTGGCCAAGGGACTGCTCTCCCTAAAATAAAATCCCTTGTGTCTGGTGGATGCTCCAGGTGATCACATCCCACTGTGATCAGCTGACACTTTGCAGTGTAAAGAGGTATCACTGGAAAACTCAATTTCTCATCTTTCCAGGAATACTTCCCTTTTTGCACAATTCTCTACGAGCACAGTGAACAGGGCTGTTTAAAGCCCCCTCCACACTTGCAGGGAAACCAGGAAGCTGTTTCCTTGATACCGGTCTTGGAAATTACATAATCAAGTCACTGACGTGATCCAGTCATTTGCAAGACTGGACTGGAGCAAGGGATTCTCCCACTCTGAGCCAGTAGGGCGTGTCAGGGGACATCAGAACCGTACACAACAGCTCCAGCTCTGGTGGCAGGCATTTGGACATGGCCTCTGCTCTATTGTGAGCTCTATGGATGTGGAGGTCATGTCCATAGCACCCAAAATGTTAAAACAAGTACTAGTGTGAATCCTTTGTTGCATTGGCCACACCTCTTGTGGAAGATGCTTAGCTCCACTTCATAGGTGACACCCCAACATATTTCATTCTACTTAAACCACTTATGACCTGTTCAATTGAGAAGAGCATAGTTTATTTAAATGAACAAATACTTCAAAGGCCAGCAAATGATGCAAAACTGCATGTGGGATGTAATTACTTGCGCCTTTTATTTCCAGACATTCAGGCACAATTTAAATAGCTTATGGGATATGCATTGGTAAAGTTCTTGTTCAAGATTTTACATTATTTGGAAGGGCTACCAGTCTAATGGAAATTAAAAAAAAAAATAAGTACACAATCACACATTGAAATAATGGTAACATGTGACTTCAAATGCCTATTCCCATAGTAAGTGGCTGTATTACATTTATTAACAAAAGAGTATTAACTGAAACTTTCACCTCTGCAAACCCATCTTTTCTCTTTCTCACATTTGCAATAATTCCTCATCCATGCATTTCCAAAATAAACATGGGTTCTTTCTAGCAAGTATAGCTTAAAATGATATCAGTCAGAAGATGAACCAACTATGCAATGAAAACAAAATACTATAACCTACATGTATTCGTTCACATGCCCAGCAAAATTGATTGATTTATTTGATTAAGTATACCTCAATGATTCTGACACATGCCTACATATTTATAAACTTGCAGGCATTTTCTATAGCCTGTGAAGTACCTCCAGATGTACCTCCAGACTTCCTCCTGGGCAGCTTGCCAGATAGCTCAAGCTTGCTAAAAGGCTTGCCAATTATGTAGATTAGGACCCCTACATGTATTTTCAGCAGGTGGGCAGAAGGTACTACAAACACCATCTCATATATATCACAGGCTGCATTCTTGGCCTAGCTGGCACCAGCTTTCTTTTTGTCTAAATGCCATTTGATCCAATCCCCTTAGACTTTGTTCATTGAAAGAGACTGTTCCTTAATCAGCAAATTGCTCAGACTAAATGTAGTATGTCCTTCTATCTCCCTTATCAGCCCAAAGACTCTGCATTTGTCTCGGTCACCACAGTACTTTGATGTGCGCAGGTTTACTTCATGTGAAAAGCTTTACAAGCTGAGCTTACTCACTACCATTCTGCCCTTGGATATCTTTTAGGGTTCTACATCACAGAGATGTAGTCACCTTTTCTCAGACCAAGAACAATGTTGAATGAGTATATCATTGAAGGAAACTTTGAAATTACCTTCTCAGAGGAAATGATGAGCAATTCCTAGGCATAGTTTTATGTGTATATGTACAGGAATATACACAGTGCACATCTAGCTGGTAGCAGGGGAAAGCTGTAGAGGGCAAACACAAGGAGATGATGGACGGAGCCCTGAAACTTTTCAGACACTCACCCACAGTCACAGATCTGGGTTGAATCCATCATCATTCTTTAGCTCACTTCGCCACCCCAGTTCAGACACAGCTATATGCAAATCAGTCTTGACCCTTGAGAGCTGTGAAGAGGGTTAGGGCCTGGAGTGCACCTTCTTTATTCTTGAAGTGTATGAATTGACAGTTTTGTTGACGCTTTCTGGGTTCAATACAGTGTGATAGTGTTCTGATGATTCCCCGACTTGTTTGGGGAATAAAATTTTGTCCAATGGAACTGACAAATGGGCAAAGAGGGATGCCAGAGAATAATTTTTGTTTGGGCAAGTAAGTCCTGCATAGCTGGGATGAGGCTCTTTGGTATTGTTTCCAATACCTGTGCAATTGGTATTCAGAATAGATTCACATAAGGATTGGTACACAGCAAGAGTCTGCTGTGGGGGCCCTGGATGTGGATGATATCTAGGATCCATTGCTTGGGAAGGATACAAAATGTCCTCACCATCAAGGTTAGTATGTCATGGACTGGTGGTACCTTGCAGAAAGAGTAGATTCTCTTTGGAATTGCACATCTAGCATTAGTTTACTAGATGTATGTAAGATATTAGGTTATAAGTTGAGGGGGATGAAAGCCCCAATTAAATAATAAACAAAATCCTGGTCAGGGTGAACCACAAAAGTCACTAACAGGTCTGAGTCAAAGTCCAAACCAAACCAAAAATAACTTTATTCGATCTTAAGCATTTAAGATCATAAAAGTACAGGAATTCACAAAATACACATTTTAAAATCATGGAACATTCCCATCGCATTGACATAAAAACATACGATAAAACACAGATAAAACACAGATAGGAACCATGTTAGAACTTTAAGTAAAACACCAGTTAAAACATGATAAATTCATTCGATATATCATAAGGTGCTTAGTGTGGTGCAAAAAGAAGTTTGATTACAAAGTTAACGGGCCAAATTATCTACCATCTACTGACTCCAACTGAAATCGAATAATATCAGATAAAAAGAGAAGCAACCCTTCGACGCGATCTCCATTCACATTATGGATGATATAAAGTGCAAAGCAGTCCCACAGTCAATTAGAATACATATTATGAGCTAAACAATCTTCTTTTTGATAAAACCAGAGATAGGTAAGATGCAATAGAGAAATTTACATAAGGGTCAGGGAGCTTATGTAGAAAAAACAAGGCTTGGCGACATTGTGCAAACTTATATTTCAAAAACAGTGGGCGAATATACTTTTTCCGCGCGCAAGTATAAAATTTGCAAAAAAATATAAAATGAAAGTTAGATTGGATGGAAATGCCATCACAGGGGCACGCTGGAAGTTCATTGATTGAGTATGTCCCTGATGGGAAGCCCAATATGTAAGGGATCAAATTTAGTCTAAATCTCAAGAGTACATATCGGTGGCGAGGATTTGTCACAGAAACCAGATATGAATTTGCTTCCCCAGGGCAGGTGGAAGGCCCAAATATAATGCCACCATGGTTTTATTACTGTTTGATGCGTATCTTTCATTATCCCTATGCTCTTTTGAGCGAAATTTAATGTCCGCTTTAGTAGTATTCATACAAGTAAGTGGATCAGAAAATAGGGATTCACAGTCTCTAATAATATTTTGGGTAAGTTCCACTGTATCCCTGGTCCAAATTGAGTGCCAAAGTAGGACCGGGGCTATGAATAATAAATACGATATAAATGGAACTTTCAGCTCTTGGTGCATGCTGTAATTAGAGCAACCTTTTGGGAGGGAGAATACCTTTTTTAAAAAGCCATCTTCTTTCTGTTGCAATAGCTCAGCTCTAGTTATACCCCAAATCCCTGCTCCATATGTAGCTGAAGCAATAGCTTTAGCGCAATAAATCTTTTTAATTGGTTCCAAGGGCTTTGTACCCAGATTTTTTGTGGACGAGCATATAGCCATGGCGCTCTTTTCTAGTGCATTACATCTGTTCTCTATCCTGTTTGTCCAGGACCCTGAACTATTAAAAAGTACACCCAAATATAAGAAAGTCTTAGTTATTTCAATTTTTCGAGTAGCAATAAAAAACGATGGTAATTTTTTGGGCTGTTTCCCCACTATTAGGACATAGGTTTTTAATTCGTTTACCTGAAGATCTAGTGCAGCCATATATGACACATAATTGCTTATTAGTTTTTGAAGGGCTAAACCTGTCCTAGCGACCAATACGGCGTCGTCAGCATATAACAGGATAGGAATCTTTTTCTTGTTTACCATGGGCACATCCGTCAAAGTCAAAAAGTACTTTATCTCATCCGGAGTCCATAAAAGTCACATACAAATACAACATAAGTAAAAAGTGCAGTTCATTCCAATAAAAATGTATATACATAAAAGCATTGTGGCTAGAATAAAACATACCAATGGTGGATCACACAGGTGCGAGCGAACCTCAGACGAAAACCTATCCTGGTCATTCGGAAACTTTTAAACCTAATACTAAATGTGGACCCAGCCATTGCCCTAGTGGCCTCCAATAATCTAATCCCAGAGTTCCCTGAGAGGGGAATTCCAGACTTCGTCTTAGGCAGATTTGGGAGACTCATTACGATATCCACTCAAATGTTTCTCGGGCAATATAATTAAAACATATTAGAATACAAAATAAAAACTGGATAGTCATTATGGACAAACAATTATGCAGGAAACATTGTACCGCAAGGTATTAAAGCTTGTATCACTCCAACAACTTGGGGTGATTAGATGCTTGATTGCCCTGAAAGTAGGGGGGGGGCAAATGTTAGCTCTCAATATGGCACCACAGCCATTTGAACCCCAACATCCCCTGCTATACTAGATCTGACTTGGGGTTAGGATCCTATTGCAATGTTGGATTGCCCACAAGTGGGTATTGAGATAAAGTGCAAATGCTTAGTAGACCAGAGCAAAATTCCTAATAGGTTACTGGGTTATACATACTAGGCTGGAGCTTATATGAAAGTGCTACTCAAATAAGGTCCCTAGGATATCTGGCTCTACACTTGGATTGCATTTTTGATTTCCACATTCTTATATGCCAAGCTGCTTCCAAGAATTTAGCAACCGAGATTACGATGCAGGAGCTAGTATCCACCTTACAAATCCTTAGGGTCATTCTGTTTTGTCTAACCCCCAGTTGCTTACAAAGGGATAGAATCCGGCGCTTCCTTTGTCTTTCATACGTCTTCCAAAAGAAAAGAAAATGGGTCTCAGTTTCTGGAGCAACACCACATGCACAGCAATTGGATTGCCCAGGGAGTGGGGCTTCCATTTGTCTGTGAAGTGGGTGATTGGCAATGTACACAATCTAAACCAAAAAAAGTGATTTTACAAAGGGAGATTAATTAAATTTAAAAACAAATTCAAAACTAGGAGCGGGTTTGAATTCCAAGAACTGCAGGGTTAATCTCCCTAAATTGGGGCAAAAGTGAAATTTTCCCCATTCACACTCCCATTAACTCAATTTCACAAGCTTACTTGAGGATAGATTAATACTCCCACTGTCTGACCTCAGTTTGCTTAATCACAAATCTTCAAGGCATATCTTGACAAACTGGAGTCAAAGAAATGTCAACCCTCCTAGGGAATTTAAGATATTGGTCAGACAATTCCTACGTGGTTTTAGAGCAGGAACAGTCCAGATCCGGAACCAGAACAGTAATGGTTTTAGTTTAATTAGGGCTCTTATCGATTTTCAAGTTTAGGTTTACTCTCAAGGGAATTATTGGAGCACCTTGGGGCAATGTCACTAAGGACCTCACAAATTTGTTCTCAGCCACTTCCAGATGGTCAACATTGCTATGACCCCACAGTTCTGCACCATATGAGGAACCTGACACTGGTTGCACTTGCCATGTTTCTATAGCGGGTGAAACTGGGCGGAAGTGTGTTTTATGGGCAAACCAGCCTAGCGTCGCTGCCATGTGATTAAGCAACATAGTGCTCTTTGATATCTGACTATCCCAGAATGTGGAAGGGGAAAGGCAAACCCCTAGGTAATCGAAATCGACTACTCTCTCTAGCTATAATTTGTTCATGCATACAATTCCCCTAAAATGTTTGTGGGAATTGATGGTCATGAATTTAGTTTTAGCAGGATTAACTTCTAAGCCAGGTGACAAACAAAACCTATTACATTTTTCCAGGAGAATTTCCAACCCCTTGGGAGTCTTTGACATCAGTACAGTGTCATCGGCAAACAAAAGTGCAGGGGTTTTGTGACCACCCAAAATAGGAGAATCATTTATGCAGTCCACTAGGTGTTTGACACACCCATTAATATACAGTCAAAAGAGCATTGGAGTGAGTACACACCCTTGGCGTACTCCTCTGTTTACTGGCATAGCTGGAGTAACCTCACCGTTCTTACCCGACTGAATTTGTGCAAAATTATCTTCAAAATCTCTCACAGCTTGTTTCTTGGGCTTGAACCTAAGGCAGCTTTCAAATCAACAAAGGCTACGTAAAGGCTGCCCCTGTTCAAGTCCATCATTTTCCATCTCAACATTAGAAGACTTGATCAATGCAATTGTACTGCCGCATTTGGGCACTCTGTTTTACTGTGTACCCAGCCGTGTGCTGGCTTTTACCTGACGTATTGTTGGGCTCCGGGAGGGGGAATCTAGGCCAGAAAGGAGGTCACTGTGAGACCGGAAGCAGCGCATTGTTGGTCAGCGCTCTAGCGTCCCGATCATGGGTGACCTCTTAAACGGGGCTGTGCTGCGGGCGCGCCGCTGGCGCGCCGCTGGCGCGCCTAAGGCAAGCCCGTCTGCACCCGTCCATGTCCGGATCGTGGCCAGCACCAGCCACACTGCCTGTTGCTCCCCCGGCGGACGCTTATGCTGGTCAAGGGAACAACTCCTAAGCATGAACGCGAAGGCTTGTAAATTCACATTCACACAAGATCGCCTGGTGGCTGACCAGCAAACGGTCTGCAACTTGTGCCCTTATACTCTAGAGACAGGCCCCTTAAAACACGAGGACGCCCCGCCGCAAAGCACATCCCCAACTGCCGATGCTCAGGGAAACATCGCCCTTATTAGGGCCTGCCTGCTCAACTTCAGATCCCTCACCCAAACACGCAGATGACATTTGGCTCTCCCTGGAGGTAAACTCTTGGGACCTAATGTTTCTAACCGAAACTTGGCTCAGGGAGAGCTCTAATCCTGACCTCACACTTGCTATTCCGGCTGGTTACCGGCTGGTGGGTGTAAATAGAGGTGGCAATAAGACCGGAGGTGGGGTAGCTATTATTCTTAGGGAGGACTGGGAAATCTTGTATAGGAAGATTGAACACACAGTGATCTTAGAGGCCATGTTCTTCTGCGTTAAGATAGCATTTGATCTTTCCCTGACCGGGATCCTAGTGTACCGACCCCCTAACACTCCGGTATGCCACCTAGCTGAACTCTGCGACATAGCATCTGACCTCTCCCTTAAACACGCCAGATTCACTATCCTGGGGGACTTCAATGTCCATATGGACAATGACAAATGCACTACTGCAAATCAGCTGGCCGAAACACTGGGCGGACTCAACCTGGCACAGCTGGTCACCACTCCCACACATATTGCCGGGCATACATTTGACCTCATCTTTTCTAATGACCCTAACCTGAGAGTAGAAGTCCCCCCAACCACTTACATGGTCGGACCACTTTTTATTACCCTTAAGTTTCAAGCTGACTCACTGTCGTTCCAGACAGCAGCAAGCCCCTGAGAAAAAGAGAAACTGGCGCAATGTCACTATAGATAGTATGACACTTGCACTCCTAACGCTCCCACTCAAGTTATCAGGAAACCCAGACGAGGATGCAGTGAGTTTTAACAGCTGGGTGGTTAAGGCTCTTGATATGGTTGCCCCCTCCAGATTAGTTACCTCTACCAGAAAGAGACCATCAGCCCCATGGTTCTCCCCCGAGCTCCGCACGGTGAAAAGCCTCTGTAAAAAATTAAAGCGCACCTGGAGACAATGTTACGACCCCGAAGCCAAGCGTGTATACAGAAAAGCCCTAAAAAACTTCCACAAGCTTAAACGCAGCACCATGAAGGATTACTTCGCCCACAAGATCAAATTAGTGGAAAATTTGTCGAAAACACTTTTTAAAATTGTCCAAGACTTTGCTAATCCTACTGCTCTTGTCAGTACAGTACGGCCTATCGCCTCCCTCTGTTCTGGGCTATCTGATTTTTTTCCAGGACAAAATCCAATCCATCTATGACACCTTCCCTTCCATCCTGACCCCGCCCGAACATGAGGCCCATTCAGATAACTCCGAGGTGCTGACCGAATTTCTTCCTTTTTCTCTCAATGACTCCTTAAAACATCTATTAGCTTGTAAATCTGGCTCACCTGGTGACCCCTGCCCAGATTTTTCAACTCCTGGCCACCTGCCTCAATACCCCTCTGAATCAGATCTGGAATGCCTCCCTGAGTTCTGGCATTTTCCCTGCAGTATGGAAACAGGCTTTCCTACTGCCAATTCTCAAGAAGCCAGATGCCGATCCCGCAGAATATAAAAACTTCCGACCTATCTCGCTTCTGCCGGCTCCGGAAAAAATTCTTGAGAAACTAGTCCAGAGTCAACTGTCGGAATTTCTGGAATCTAAAAATCGATTCCACGACTCCCAATCCGGCTTTAGAGCAGGCTATAGCACGGAAACCGCCCTCCTAGAAGTGTCCGAGAGTGTTCGCGAGACTATCAACCAGGGCAACGCAGCCATGCTCGTCCTACTGGACCTGTCCGCGGCCTTCGACATGGTGGCCCATTCGATTCTCCTGGAGCGGTTAAAGTGCCTGGGCATTCAGGGCACGGCCTTGTCCTGATCCGGTTCTTTCTGAAGGACCGGACACAGCAAGTCTTTCTTCGTCCCCATATGTCCTCCCAGAAACCTTTGCTATGTGGGGTCCCCCAGGGCTCCGCACTGAGTCCTCTCCTATTCAACGCCTACCTCCTGCCACTCGCCGCACTGGTTGAATCCTTCGGAGTAAAGGTGATCTCCTATGCGGATCACACCCAACTGCTGTTCTCCTTCAAAGATCAATCAGAGGCTGCATTTGCCAACTTTAGGAGGTGTCTGAGTGACATCTTGGCTTGGATGACTCATAACTGTCTTAAGCTGAACTCGGATAAAACCGAGGTGCTCTTCTTTAACCAGCAGGCCCCCCCTCCCTCTTCGCTCTGGTGGCCTCAAGAACTGAATCCCCCTCCCAAGCCTGTGGACTCGGTGGGAAATTTGGGGTTCAGATTCGACAATGAGCTCTCTTGTAAATCTCAGATTAGGCAAGTCTCCTCCTCCTGTTTTAGGAAGCTTCGAACTCTGAGGAAATTCCTCCACTTTCTCCCTTTTGACTGCAGAAGGACTGTAATCCATGCCCTCATCACTTCTCACCTGGACGATGCCAACAGCCTCTATTTCGGGCTCCCCGCTTATCTGACCCGCAGACTCCAAATGATCCAGAATGCGGCAGCCAGATTGATATGCGAGGTACCTTATCGCCATTCTATCTCCCCCACTTGAGAGACCTCCATTGGCTGCCCGTCATCAGGCGCATAGAATTTAAGGCACTCACCCTGGCGCACAGAGCCACCAGGGGCCAAGGCCTGGCTTACCTGAGAGCCGGACTTGAACATTTCCATCATGAGAGGGCCCTGAGATCCAACCATCTGCGGTTCCTCACCATCCCTCGCTTTCGTAAGGCAAGGACAGGGGGCAGAGCTTACTCTATCAGGTCCACGAAACTATGGAATGCCTTGCCACTCTCTGCCTGACTGAATCTGAACCTGCTTTCCGACGAACTCTAAAAGCCTGGCTCTTCAACTGCCCTTAAAACCAGTCATTGTGCATCCGTATCAGTCGTCCACCTTAGCGCCGGAACACCCCCGTTGGGGGTAGCCGCGCGCTCTACAAATTTCCAAATAAAAAATAAATAAATGATACTGATCTTTGCTCGGAAGCCAGCTTAATTCATTAATATTTCATTAGTCTCTACCCACAGTGACAACTTATCAAGTACTTGCTTGCAAAATATTTTTTGCAACTTGTCCAGCAGACTAATGGCGCGATAGTTTGCTGGATCCATATGACAAGACTTCTTAAAGATGGGGATAATGTCTGTGCCGTTCCATGAAAGAGGGATGGAGATCCAGCCATAATGGCATTATAAATATTGTTGATATATGGACCCCAAGCAGAGGATTTTGCTCGGAATAAGTCACCAGGGATCTTATCAAGGCTCGGGACCTTTCCAGATTTCTATGTAGAGATAGCTCTTAAAGTATCACTGTAAGAGAAATACGTCAAAGTGAGTCCCACACTGTGGTATGTCCTTATTTGTCACAGGTCTGAGTTTGTTCTCATTCTCAGGCTGTTTCTCGGACACAGCTTTTGTGCAAAGGGATGGTTCTCACAACAGATAGCAGTGGGACAGGCTCCAAGCAAGAGTATACAAAACATGGGAACAATAAATTGTGAAATCTGTCATTAGACTTTCTGATGCAGTACTCGGAGGCAGATGAATAATAAGGCCCTCTACAGAAACCTCTTCACCATGAACAACAGAAATTGCAGTAACACCCCTCGCCTGTACCATCTACCAAATGACAGAGCTCAGGAAGAACTAATCAGCAGTCTTTGTTAACCAAGCCATCATTGAATTTCTAAAGATAGGCATTTCTGCATCCTCTCTCACTTCAGTGTCTGGGTCTTCACCTTCCTGCCATCGGAACGCAGGCAAAAACACTTCAACTGTCAGTGGAAGCTGTGAGAAGTTGGCCTGGCATATGCTGTCCACTAATTATAGTGGGCACCTTGCACCAGTCCAAATCGACTCTTATGGTAGGTAGGTTAAAGACAACCTTATTGAAAGCTATCCTAGTGGTAGCTATGGAGAGCAGCCTTCAGGCTAAGTCTTGAAGGAATGTAAAGCAGCTTGTTTTACCAGTCTATAATCTCTTGAGTGACCAAATGAAAGAGCACCACACCAGGTATATATTCAAAATATATGTATTTATTACTAAACACACCCCTCTAGTCTCTTTATGAGGCTAGAGTTCGAAGTACATAGGTTATAAGATCTTAAATCACAGTAATAGCACAAATACACGTTTGGGCCCTAGGGGCGTACCAAACCATATACCAATAAAGTGGTATGCGAACCACGACTGAACTAGACACTAGGCCTAGAGCCTCTAGAAGTGCTTGGACCACAAGGAACCACCCAAGGTAGTGACACAGGGGACCCACGGGAGACGCGTGCAGTGTAAATACACAACCGCGATACGCCGTTAACTTCTATGGAGAAAGTCGGGATCGGGAAAATAGAGGAAAGGGACACTTAAAAGAGGACTAGGACAAAACCCTTTGAGATCTAGGACTTTGAAGAGTCTCTACCCACGGGAGCACCGGAGTACTCGTGTTACCTCACCCAGGGAAGCCGGGTGCATAGGTGCATTTCGGGGTCGGGTTTCGTCGTCGTTTCTTATGGCGATCTGCTGCAAAGTGCTGCTGGCGACCAGGAGAAAAGTGTCCGGGTGGATCCAAGAGTGGATCGGAGTTCTGAAGAACCTGAAAGCAGAGGGGACAGAGTCTGGGTCACTAGCCAGTGACCAGGAAGGCGATTGACAGATGCCCACCGATGTCGAGTGCTTCAGGTTCGTTGACGGTCGTCTTGACTCTTCAGCCACGAGGTCCGGGAGGCGTTGTCGGCGACCAGGAGCAGGATTCGGGCTGTGGCTCGATGTTTGTCGAGTGCAGAGGTGTCGGCGACCAGATTGGACCCAACAAGCCTTGGCAACGGCAAGTCTCGAGTAAGATGTAGATCGTCGATGATGCAGACCAGCAAGGTCTGGGGAACTGACCCAGCGAGGGTAAGTGAGGGCAGGCCTGGAGCAACCAGACTGCCAAGTAAAGAAAAGATTGGCCTTCGTTAAGGGCTACTAGCCAATGGGCTAGCGACCGCGAAGGAGCCTTGTGACGCCGCACGTGGAGCTGGCTTACAGGACACTCGTGGAGTGGGGGCCAGTGATCTTCGGTGCAGGTGGTGCTGGAGGCTAGGGCTACTCGGAGCCCAAAGCACGACTTCTTGGGAGACCCAGAAGATGGTGCACTTGCAAGTGTGCTCGGTGTCCAGGGGTCACGGTCTCAAGTCACCCACGATAGCCACGGGCCTCAGCTTTGCTGGGGACTCAGGGTGGCCTCGGGAAGTCTGAGAATCCACCTCTGGTGATGCGATGACTTCGGCGTCCGACGGGAGCTTCTGTGATGCGAACCGGACAGATGCTTCTTTGGTGCCTGCCAAGCAGGGGAGTCACTCCTTGACCCCAAGGGAGATTCTTCAGTCCTCTAATCGTGAGTAGAGTGTCGAAGGTCCAGGATTCTGTTTCAGAGTTTCGTCCAGGTATAATCTAAAGTCCTAAGGACTGGGTTCCTACCTTTATTCTAAAAATAGGGGTTGGACTAACTCTATGACCCCACCTATGGGAGGGTCAAGGGAGGGGTGGCTACACCCACTTCCCTTTGTCCAGTTTCGCGCCAGAGCAGGGGCAGGTAGCCCCTGAGCTGGTTTGAACTGGCATATGCACAGAGGAGCCTTTTGCTCCCCCAGTGCAGGACTTCAAAGCACTCTAAGAGTGCACCCACCCAGCCCCAATACACATTATCCTGTCTGGGGAGGTGGTCACACCTCCCTGCAACAGGAAACCTATTGTCCAGGCCTCCCCTGCCGGAGTTTCGTCCAGCAGCAGGAGGCCAGACTTGTGTCTGTGGCAGCAGCATCCATTTTGTGATGCCAGGGCTTCAGAAAGAAGTTACCGGGTAAGCCAGAGTTAACATGTCTTTCCCTCTAGAAGGGTGGAATGCTACCCCCGCCGCCAGGATTGGCGGGGGTAGTATTCCAAGATGTTTGACACCAAACACGACATGTTTAGGTGCAGCCATTCCAAAGTTAGCATTTTACCGCGAGGATATAATGCGCTTAACAGTATATGGTCAGGCTGCACTACAAACAGCATCAGAGATGGTCTCCGAACGCTGCAGAGGGGCCCTGCTCATGCAGGGGCACCCTCTCACATAGGAACCATGCACTCTGCCTTTAGGATTGATAAGGCCTGCCTTAGGAGTGACTTATAGGTTTATATGTGTGTATGTATTTAGTGATATAGGTAACCTATATCACAGTAAGAGGTGCATGCACCACCTTACCCAGGCTGCAGTAGCAGACCTGTGGTGTCAGTTTGGATGGCCGTCCAGGGGTGGCACAATACGTGCTGCAGCCCCGGGTAGGCCTCTGAGGTACCTATGCCCTTGGTACATAGTATACCATATACTAGGGACTTATAAGGGCACTCCAGATTCCAATCAGAGATGTGCCTAAGGCACATGGAAACCATTTTACAGAGAAAGCAGATAGACTGGGGCCCTGAATAGCAGGATCCCAGTCCAACTAAGTCATAAACCAGCAAAACACCATAAAAAAAGTGGGGCAACCATATAGTCAGATTCCACCTTCCTACATAACCCCCCAAACGAAAGGAGATAAGGCTAACCTTGGCCAGTTGAGCCTATATTGACTAAGTGGCCATATAAGGAAGCACCTGCACTAGCATGGTTGCCCCCTATGTTATGGTCCACTAAGCAATCCCTCACCCTAAGGGTATGAGAGGGTCTCCACCATGGGGAATCACTACCTCTGGTGTGCTTAGGTAAAGTACAAGGCTGGTGAGGTGTCTGAGTAGGGAAGTGAGGCCCTAGGAATGTTGGCCTCAGCTTCCTCAGATCACTGGTCACCATGTATGCCTGTCTTTCCATGACTGAGTTGCACTTTGCTCTAAGGGTCAACCTTTGGCTGCCTACAGCTGGGGGTTGGGTCCCTTTGGATGGAACACTGGAGGGACATGGCAGGTTTGGAACCTTCTGGTCCCAGGTTTGCCCTTGCCTACCAGAGTCCTTCTGGGGGAGGTCCCTACATAAAGGTATGGGGGATCCCTCAGTGTGTAGAGGAATTTTCACCTGGCTAGGGCTACTAGACTGGGTGCCCCTAATCAGCTGATGGGGGCTTCCTCTGGACAGGGGGCCCTGGGGGGTCCACTGACCTCCCTGACCTCTGCAGCCCTGGGCTGACTGAGGCAGGGTAGAGAGGGGCAGGTTACCTGCTCCAGACTGGGTACCACCTTGGAAGGGTCCTCTGCCATCAGGGGTGTGGCCAGGCCAGGCCTGACTACCTCTGTGGCAGTTCCTTCACTAGGGGTAGGGTCAGTTCCCTGAGGAGGCTGACCCTTACCTATTGTCTGGGGGAAGAAGACTTTTCTTCAACCCTTGTGCTCTCTTTTGGGGGAGAGTGGGCCATTCTTTCAGGCTCCATCTCTCCAAATTCTTGGGCTGGGGCTGTGGCCATCACAGCCCCACTAACCTTTACAGGGACGCCCAACATCCTAAGATGGGTTTGGTGTTCAACTTCAGCCCAGGCTGAAATTTCCAAATCATTGCCCATCAGGCAATCTACAGGTAAGGTGGGGGACACTGCCACTCTCTTTGGGCCTGTGACCCCCTCCCAGCTGAGATTGACTATGGCCATGGGGTGATCTGTTCTGACACCATCAATGTTGGTCACCTGGTACTTAAACTCAGGTAAAAACTGGTGAGGGGGACTAGTTTCCCTGCCACCATGGTGACACTAGCCCCTGTGTCCCTAAATGCCACAGCTTTCTGACCATTAATCATTGGCTCCAGTCTGTACCTGCCCAATGCTATGGGACCCATGGTAAAGGTGGCAAATCCTATACCACCATCAGAGTCAGAGGAGTCTGTTGAGGGGTCCCTGTCTAAACTAGGGCCCACCTCTGTTCCTCTTGCAAAAGCACCTAACTTTTTGGGTGCACTACTCCCAACTGGAGGATTACTACTGGTAGTACCAGGAGGGGTGGTAGTAGTTGTGGGAGGAACATTTTCTTTATTGCCAATCCTGGGGCAACTGGGATCAGTTTTCCAGTGCCCAGGCTTTTTACAGACATGGCAATAGGGTTTCTTTTCAGGAGAGGAAGGAGTTTGGGACCCACCCCCAGAAGAGGAATTTTGGGGCCCTGTAGGGGACTTATCCTTAGATTTATCCCCACCTTTCTCTTGGGACTTAGTAGAATCTTTCTTCTGGTCACCACCCTGATTTCTAGTTTTTACTCTGGTTCTGACCCATTTGTCTGCCTTCTTTCCCAATTCTTGGGGAGAGGTCAGATCAGAGTCCACCAGATACTGGTGCAAAAGCTGGTTTTGACAATTATTAAGGATCTGCTCCCTCATAATCAAATTGTACAATCCTAAAAAGTCCTGCACTTTGTTGCCATGTATCCAACCTTCCAGAGCCTTTGTAGCACAATCTACAAAATCAACCCAGTCTTGAGTCTGAGCTTTTTGGGTGTCTCTGAACTTCAACCTATACTGTTCAGTGGTTAGGCCAAACCCATCTATCAGAGCACTCTTCAAGACTGTGTAATTGTCAGCATCCTCTTCTCTTACAGTGAGGAGCTTGTCTCTACCTTTGTCTGCAAAGGAGAGCCACAAGATTGCTGCCCACTGCCTCTGGGGACCTTCTGAACTTTACAGGCCCTCTCCAGTGCAGTTATCCATTTGTGGATGTCATCCCCACTCTGGTAGGGAGGGACAATCTTGTTTAGGTTTCTATGGTCATAAGACCTTTCCCTATCTCTAGGGATATTGCTGCCACCATGGGACTCTAGTCCCAACTTTCTTCTCTCTCTAAGGAGATCTAGGGATTCTCTATCTAAAGCCAATTGCTTCTTCCTGATCTCTAGTTGAGTTTCCTCATACTGGACCAGTCTCTTTCTTCTCTCATGAGAGGATTCCCTCCTGTGAGAAGAAACAGAGCTCCCTATTGAGGTGCCAGAGTGGTTAGACTCCTCAGAAGGAGACCTAGACTTTCTGTGCACACTCATAATCCTTCCTGGGGGGACAAAGGTGTGGTTCTCTAGATCCTCATCTTCATCTTCCCCAGAAGGGATTGGGTTCTCCAGGTCAGGGTCATTGTCACCCTCCTGGTCAGTTTCAGAGGGGGCTGGGGGTAGTAGTACCCCTGGCCCCTTCCTCATCTGCTGGCCCACCCTCTGCTCCTACCCCTTCAGTCTCTGAGGACTTACTAAGATCATAAGCCACCAACAACTCCTGGAGGTGTTGGGTGGTGGGACTTTGGCCTGTCCTTAATTTCCTCACGTTACACAAAGCTCTCAGTTCCAAGAATGGGAGTGTGTCATACTTGGAGGAGGAAGCTCAATGGCTTCCTGCAGGGCATCTTTGGATCCTGCTTTTAAAGACATTACTAGTGTGGTGTGGTGTATGCACTACCTACTCTAGTGTGGCCTACTAAACTCTCTTGAGTTGTAGAAAGGGTTGTGCTATCCCTTAACACACAACTCTAAGTTCAGTAGAACTTACTGATATTCTAAGCTTAAATTATATGTACCTTAGGTACCTTTAGTGGTTTTCAGTTGATCAATTCAATCGAGATTATCTGGTAAAACAATAGCAAGCTGGAATCCCACACGCTGCACACCAATGTGAGAAGTTGGCCTGGCATATGCTGTCCACTAATTATAGTGGGCACCTTGCACCAGTCCAAATCGACTCTTATGGTAGGTAGGTTAAAGACAACCTTATTGAAAGCTATCCTAGTGGTAGCTATGGAGAGCAGCCTTCAGGCTAAGTCTTGAAGGAATGTAAAGCAGCTTGTTTTACCAGTCTATAATCTCTTGAGTGACCAAATGAAAGAGCACCACACCAGGTATATATTCAAAATATATGTATTTATTACTAAACACACCCCTCTAGTCTCTTTATGAGGCTAGAGTTCGAAATACATAGGTTATAAGATCTTAAATCACAGTAATAGCACAAATACACGTTTGGGCCCTAGGGGCGTACCAAACCATATACCAATAAAGTGGTATGCGAACCACGACTGAACTAGACACTAGGCCTAGAGCCTCTAGAAGTGCTTGGACCACAAGGAACCACCCAAGGTAGTGACACAGGGGACCCACGGGAGACGCGTGCAGTGTAAATACACAACCGCGATACGCCGTTAACTTCTATGGAGAAAGTCGGGATCGGGAAAATAGAGGAAAGGGACACTTAAAAGAGGACTAGGACAAAACCCTTTGAGATCTAGGACTCTGAAGAGTCTCTACCCACGGGAGCACCGGAGTACTCGTGTTACCTCATCCAGGGAAGCCGGGTGCATAGGTGCCTTTCGGAGTCGGGTTTCGTCGTCGTTTCTTATGGCGATCTGCTGCAAAGTGCTGCTGGCGACCAGGAGAAAAGTGTCCGGGTGGATCCAAGAGTGGATCGGAGTTCTGAAGAACCTGAAAGCAGAGGGGACAGAGTCTGGGTCACTAGCCAGTGACCAGGAAGGCGATGGACAGATGCCCACCGATGTTGAGTGCTTCAGGTTCATTGACGGTCGTCTTGACTCTTCAGCCACGAGGTCCGGGAGGCATTGTCGGTGACCAGGAGCAGGATTCGGGCTGTGGCTCGATGTCTGTCGAGTGCAGAGGTGTCGGTGACCAGATTGGACCCAACAAGCCTTGGCAACGGCAAGTCTCGAGTAAGATGTAGATCGTCGATGATGCAGACCAGCAAGGTCTGGGGAACTCACCCAGCGAGGGTAAGTGAGGGCAGGCCTGAAGCAACCAGACTACCAAGTAAAGAAAAGATTGGCCTTCGTTAAGGGCTACTAGCCAACGGGCTAGCGACCGCGAAGGAGCCTCGTGACGCCGCACGTGGAGCTGGCTTACAGGACACTCGTGGAGTGGGGGCCAGTGATCTTCGGTGCAGGTGGTGCTGGAGGCTAGGGCTACTCGGAGCCTAAAGCACGACTTCTTGGGAGACCCAGAAGATGGTGCACTTGCAAGTGTGCTCGGTGTCCAGGGGTCACGGTCTCAAGTCACCCACGATAGCCACGGGCCTCAGCTTTGCTGGGGACTCAGGGTAGCCTCGGGGAAGTCTGATAATCCACCTCTGGTGATGCGATGACTTCGGCGTCTGACGGGAGCTTCAGTGATGCGAACCGGACAGATGCTTCTTTGGTGCCTGCCAAGCAGGGAGTCACTCCTTGACCCCAAGGGAGATTCTTCAGTCCTCTAATCGTGAGTAGAGCGTCGAAGGTCCAGGATTCTGTTTCAGAGTTTCGTCCAGGTATAATCTAAAGTCCTAAGGACTGGGTTCCTACCTTTATTCTAAAAATAGGGGTTGGACTAACTCTATGACCCCACCTATGGGAGGGTCAAGGGAGGGGTGGCTACACCCACTTCCCTTTGTCCAGTTTCACGCCAGAGCAGGGGCAGGTAGCCCCTGAGCTGGTTTGAACTGGCATATGCACAGAGGAGCCTTTTGCTCCCCCAGTGCAGGACTTCAAAGCACTCTAAGAGTGCACCCACCCAGCCCCAATACACATTATCCTGTCTGGGGAGGTGGTCACACCTCCCTGCAACAGGAAACCTATTGTCCAGGCCTCCCCTGCCGGAGTTTCGTCCAGCAGCAGGAGGCCAGACTTGTGTCTGTGGCAGCAGCATCCATTTTGTGATGCCAGGGCTTCAGAAAGAAGTTACCGGGTAAGCCAGAGTTAACATGTCTTTCCCTCTAGAAGGGTGGAATGCTACCCCCGCCGCCAGGATTGGCGGGGGGTAGTATTCCAAGATGTTTGACACCAAACACGACATGTTTAGGTGCAGCCATTCCAAAGTTAGAATTTTACCGCGAGGATATAATGCGCTTAAGAGTATATGGTCAGGCTGCACTACAAACAGCATCAGAGATGGTCTCCGAACGCTGCAGAGGGGCCCTGCTCATGCAGGGGCACCCTCTCACATAGAAACCATGCACTCTGCCTTTAGGATTGATAAGGCCTGCCTTAGGAGTGACTTATAGGTTTATATGTGTGTATGTATTTAGTGATATAGGTAACCTATATCACAGTAAGGAGTGCATGCACCACCTTACCCAGGCTGCAGTAGCAGACCTGTGGTGTCAGTTTGGATGGCCGTCCAGGAGTGGCACAATACGTGCTGCAGCCCCGGGTAGGCCTCTGAGGTACCTATGCCCTTGGTACATAGTATACCATATACTAGGGACTTATAAGGGCACTCCAGATTCCAATCAGAGATGTGCCTAAGGCACATGGAAACCATTTTACAGAGAAAGCAGATAGACTGGGGCCCTGAATAGCAGGATCCCAGTCCAACTAAGTCATAAACCAGCAAAACACCATAAAAAAAGTGGGGGCAACCATATAGTCAGATTCCACCTTCCTACAGAAGCTGTCATCATCCTCCATCATGTGCCATGCTAAACCATGGACATCCAAAATGGATGCAGTTGGCCCCAGCTGTCAGACTCACACAACTCACAGTCCTACTCCCTAAAATTCACTACTTACTCAATGCACATACACCCACTCGACATGCACACGGGATGTCAGCGCAAGATTCTGGGTTTCAAATAACAACAGAATTTTACATGAGATGGGTCAGTAGGCATGCCTCTACTTGAAATTAAAAAAAATGCCTGGTCAATCTACTGATTCAAAAAACACAATACGCAACCACCACTGCTTTATGTCATACACCAATGGCATGGCCAATACAAGGACATGTTTGCTACACCCTATCCAGGCTACAGAATATGTTCTGTACCTTGCATTATCTTGGACGAGCCTATGTCTCAATGTACATGCTAGATTATTATGATGCCAGGACCAAAATAAAAGTCAGAATATCAATTTCACATGCAGTCAGTGACTCAGAGCAGGGGTGCACACCTGTTTACCATGTAGGAGACATACCCATCTCAAGAACATATGTCTGCAACACAGAACTTTAAATATTACATCTCTACTACTTTCAGTCAAGCTCTCTTTTGGTACTTCATTTGCTGAAGTTAAAGCTCTCTAGATACAAAGTCGAATTCCTGCACCATATCAGTCCAAAATTACGGAACATCTTGCACTTGATCTGAGAAAATGGTCTTATCATCTTTCTTTTTGAAACGTTCATATTTTACTAATCTCCTTGCATACCTGGCCTCACTCTATCTGTTGCAAGTGAAAACTGACCTCGTAAAACTGATAATCGACTGCCCGTGATGACTGCCAATGTGAAGCTCCAGCAGGACCAGCTCTGTGTACTGACAGTGACCGTCCATAACAACTAGCAGCGCAAGACCTACAGTTTGCACCGACAGTGAGCCTCCACGAGGATCAACTAACATAACGCTCCAACGTTGACCTGCTCTTTGCACCACAGCAGCGGTCGTCTGTGATGCTCAACCTGCTTCTCATGCCAACTCTTCCCATGGGCTTCGAGAAGGTAACTTTTCAGCGGGACTAACCTGGTCCCTGTATCCGATCCTAGCGCCATCATGGTCGGCCTGAACTTGTGACTTGCCCTGGTCTAGCATGACTAGATATCCGCAAATGGTGTGTTGTGCTTCTGGGTGCTATTTTCACCAAAAACGTTCAAAATTCATATCTCAGTTCTACTGATTAGATTTTTGTTGCTTTAGTGTCATATTGCTTATTATGTACCCTATTCTTCTAAATAGGTTCAATATTTTTCTTATGTTTGAGTTTCATATTATTACTGTTTGTGTGCTACATAAATACTTTACATATTGTCTCTAAGTTAAGCCTGACTGCTTTGTGCCAAGCTACCAGAGGGTTAAGCACAGGTTAATTTAGTGACTTTTTGTAGTTCACCCTGGCATGGATTGTGGCTATTGCTTGAGTAGGGTTTCACCCCCCTCAACCAACAACCCAGTCTCTCACAGCCCCTGAATTATTGCATTATATATTATTGTATGTGGGTACGGATATGGAGGTACACAAACACAGCCTAATGCTTATGGTGATCAACCAACCAACTTGAGTGATATAGAGATAATGAGGTACTGGGGCACCAGAAGCACAGTTAGCAGGGCTTAAGGGCTTGTTTAGATTGAGCATCTACAGTTAGGGGTGAGGTGACCATGAGAGGCATCATTTGGAGTGCTATGTTCCATTCTGGAGAATCAATCTGGAATGCTATAGAGGCCTCATCTAGAATGTTGTGCCCTGTTCTGAAGGTTTCACCTAACGTGCTGTGTTCAGTTCCGAAGCCCTGAAGGTTTCATAGGTCTGGAGGCCTCATGTTGAGTGTTGATACAGTCTCATCTTAAATGCTAGTTCAGGGGGCCTTAACTGGAGAATTGTTTTTGGTTCTGCGTTTCTCAAATGATGTGCTGTTTCCAATTCTGAAAGCCTCATCTGGCATTCTGTGTTGAGTTCTGGAGTGGCTTATCTGGATGCAGATTTTGGTATTAAGGCACTTTATAGAGTGCTGTGTGCAGCTCTGAAAGGCTCATCTGAAGGGGTGTGCACAGTTCTGGTGGCCTTATTTAGAGCTGGGTTCAGTTTGAAGGCTTCGTCCAACATGACATATTAATTTCTAAAAGTCTTGTTTTGAGTGTTGTGGAGACTACATCTGAAGTGCTGTGCCCAGTTCTGGGGCCTCATCCTGTGTGATATGCCTAGCTCAAAAAACCTAATCTGTAGTGCTGTAGTAATTTCTGGACTCCTTGTCTGTACAACTTTGCTTGTATCTTGAGGTCTCAACTGGAGTGCTATGGAGGCCTCAACTTGAGTGATATGCCTATTTCTCAAGAGAGTATTAGCGACTGCTCAGTCTAGTTCTGGAGGACTCATCTGGAGCTCTGTCGCCAGCTCTGAGAGCCAGTTAAGAAGGACACATTGGGATTCTTTTATCCACTTTTGGAAGTCGTGTGTGAAATATTGCTGGCTTCTGAAGGCTAGGAGTGGTGATTAAAATATATGCAGCATGGCAAGAGACAGGAGGGCTTGATAGACTGTAGACCATGTAGCGCAACCCCATGTGAACTCACAGGGCCATTGCCATTGACTATGATGTTTTGACATTAAAAATCACGCTTCTAAGATGGAAAAGGTGCTTTTAGTGCTAACCTGCAATGCAGGTGAGAAGACACCACCTTATATTTTAAAGGGCTTGTACGAATGACTAATGTATTAGTTCAGACTGTCTCTATCATCCTGTGCCATGAGAGGGTATTGATATCAATAAAGAATATTGACTATTTTCACCAGGGCTCACACTAAAAAAATCCTTCTACATTTAGCGACTAACCCTTTACCAATCCATCCACCTACACTCACTGTTTCACAATTAGTTGGCCGAGGGACTTTACAGCACTTTACTCTCTCCAGGAGAATCTGCTAGTGAGCAGTATATAGGTTCACGTTCGGTCTAAGTTTACCTTTGTGAATTGGGCCCTTAGACTTCAGGTCTAAAGTTAGACTTCAGGTACAAACTTAGGGCCCGATTACGATATTGGGCGGTGGGACCATCATCCGCTGTTGCCGCAGTCAGGAGACAGCCTGACAAGCAGTCGGTGGTCCGACCACCCAATTACGATATGATCGGAGAGTGCTCATTTACACTGCAGCCCAGGAAAAAGGCCACAGCACAGGCCGCAGTGTAAATGAGCACTTTGTGCACATCCATGCACTCTGTGCCATGCACCATGTGGTGCATGGCACACGGTGCATGGATGTGCGTGGGGGCACTTCATGTGCCCCCTGGGGCACTTTGCAGTGGCCCACGAGGGAAAGGGGCCCTGTTTGGGGGCCCCAAAGTCCCTTTCTGACAGCCTTTTCTTGCCGGTGGGCCATCATGAAAAGGCTGTCAGAAAGGGTCATCATGATCCTGATGGCGGTGCCTATCTCTGCGCCGCCTCTTGTCGGGACTACAATTCTGACCGCAGCCCCGTTGGGATCAGATGAGACTGTCAGAGGTGGTGGTCTTTCCCCTGACCTCTGCGGTCCGACTGCTTGCGTTATAATGTGGCGGTCAAACCGATGGCCTGTCTGTCGGGCGGACCGCTACTGAGGGCCTGTTGGTGGCGGTACGCTCAACATCGTAATCAGGCCCTTAGACTTCAGCTCTAATTTTACCTTTGTGAATTAGGACCTTAGACTTCGAGTCTAAGTTTACCTTTGTGAATTGGGCCCTCTGTTTCTAGTAAGCAGGTTAAAGGAGCATATACAAACTCCAGCGAATAAATAGAAGAGGATAAGTAAAATGAAAACTGCTGAAACTACCTCTAGTATTTTCATTCCCAGTCACCCAAAAATGCCTTGTACCCAAGAACATGCCCCCAGTCCCTCACTGCAAAAGCCATCATTAATCTTGTATACTCCTCAACCTTATTATGGATGTTTCCAATTAGGTCATGAGTACTCAATGAAATAAAGAAAGTGCTCTTTTCACTCCCTATCCAGGGTGGGACCACACATCTAGGAATGGAGTCCCTAATCAGTTTTTTGCATCTGTAATCACCGCTCTGGTGCAAGGGTAGGCTTCAATCCCACCTAAAACATACAAACTAGGAACAAGACACATTGAAAGGAACCACATTTAAGCATTTAGGCGAAGTCTATCTGGATGAAGATGAAGGGGCCCCAATAGAAGTGTGAGAAGCAGGAGTGGTTTTGGTTCCCTTGTGGGCTTGACAGACCTCTTCCAATACCTAAAACCCTCTCTTGCTCTGCATCTTACCAAGTCAATGCTAGTCATCCACATGGTAGGTTGTACGCCCCACTATAACCTGAGATATGCTGAGCTGAACCCTTAGCAGAAGAGACAGCAATCGAGAGAACTCAAAAATGATCAACATACCGTCTACAGATGGTGATTATCACCAGGATGCCCCATTTAATCAATTTGATGTTTACCTCCCTCTCAGAGAGTTTCTGGGGATAGGGTCTTAGATTCTATTCATGTCCCTTGGTCCACCGCAGGCCAAGTTAGTATTAGGAAACAGTTTCCCAATATCCTTAAAAATCAAATGAAATTTTGAATGGAGCTGCAAAGCATTTTTGATTGTTGCAAACTTTATTGGGTAGATGTGAATCAACCATTGCATGTTATTATGCTGAATGAAGTTAGGGATGGTTTGCTGGAAAAGAGCAACTGGTCTCGACAGGCACCAAGTGACACAGCTGCTATTGCAGATGGGAAAGAAACATTGGTGAGTGACAATAATGCAAGGCAACAAAAAAAACTAAATGCAGCAAGCTAGTGGGTACTTAAGGCACCAATAACGCCATCTGGGTCATACATCAAACAATTAGGCAAGGTAAGAGGAAGACATTTCACGGCAACCACTCTTCTGATGTTGTCTGTCCACACTTCATTGGGGTAGCTTTCACAGTTCTCCTTCATTAAACCCTGCTTCTCTGCCTCAGGAGCACATCCCTGCATTTCAGAAACATATTTCAGGGTAGGCATAAGAGACTCAATAGTTTGAGAAACATATTGGGTGACTTCAGAATGTGGTGACAGAGCAGCTGTTTTGGCAATTTGGTCAGCAAAAGCATTTCATTAGACACTTCAACAGAGATTTACAAACGCTTTGCACCAGGTTTGCATTACTTTTGTAATGCAAATCCATTACAAATGGTTTGTGTTGTGATTTACTATTCAACAGAAATCAAGATTTGAGTTGGATAGTTTCCCAAAGTTACACAAAGTTGTGCAATGCGCTGCTTTCCATTACACTGCGTCAAGGAGGCGCTCCATGGGTGGTGCATGGGCATTCCTATGCAACCACCTATGGCTTTTGATACAAATCCATATCTACAAACAATCGTAAACAAGGATTTGCGAGGCAGGTGTAAAGAGGAGAAGTGTTTTCATTTCTTCTTGTTTTCCGTACTTTGCATGTGTGCTGCATTGTTCAGCATACATACAAAGCAGGAAACGTTGTAATGGATAGTTTGTGTACTGGAAGGGTCTCCTTCCAGTACACAAACTATTCCTTACAGAACGCACACACCCTTGCACTATGGTGCAAGGGTACGGGCATTGGCGCATGGCAGCCAAAGTGCTCCAGCTCAGGTAGAGAAAAAAACAGTGCCACATCTTACTAGAAATGGCTCTGTTCTGCTCTCTCCGTATCACGCAACACAGTGCAGCAACTTTTGCTTTACTTTCCAGTAAACCTGGGACTTCATTTTGGGCTAATGTGAGGAAACCCTTTTGCTTCCAGAGGAGCCCAACATCATGGGATACTCCTAAAATATAATTTCAGTTACTGAATATAGTAACAATCTTTTCAGTAGCAAGAGTACAAGCACATGTAAGCGCCAAAAAGTCAGCAACTTAAGTGGAATGTACTTGCGATAAACGCCAGTTTTAACCAACTTCTTACAGTGCACACTTTGCATAACTGTCTGCCAATGAGCCACAGTAATTTTGGAGTCATGATCCACTAACATAATACACAAGATCCAATTTGTTTATTGGTGCATCAGAGGATTGATACGTGACTTTTTCGGGTGGGTAGGTGTGGTGAGGCAGTAATGAGGCTTGCCATTCTGGGTTATGGGCAATAAAGATGTAGGGCTGAAGACACCAGACTAACGTAATGTGGAGGCGAATAACGAAAGAATTTTGGACCGGGATAGTCTCGCCAAGGACAAATGCTGGGGTTTAGTGGCGAGCAAAAGGGCAGCTACAGCATGCGGTACAGTGACTATGATGGTAGAACAAGGGCAATGTTTCCAGAAGCTTCTCCGAGAGAGGTAGCAGCCACCTCAGCTTGTATAATTTTTACCAAAAAAGTTTTTAAAACCACTGTTAAAGAAAGGAGGTTTGGTTCAATGTAGGGTGGCTTTCCAATAATTGAAGCTATTAAGCTGCAAGGATGTTTGTTTCGCAATTGCTTCTTTTCTGAAATCTGCTCTTTATTCAAGGAAAAGCATGTTTTACTGAACTTGTTGAATATGTTCGTAAGTACCTTTTAATTAGCTTGTGCTTTTTTTCACTTGAATCTGGTGAGTTATAGTATATATCTGTTTGTTATGTATTTTTTACTTGCTTTTATGTATACCTCTGGTATGCGAATGATGAAGATTGTGTTATGTTGTTGTCCATCCCGTCTCTTCCCCCTTGTAGTCTTTTTAGATGACTACATTTGTAAAGATATCAATCTAGATCGATTCGATTCCTTTTGCCTTTTTTGTACTGTTATGCAGTGGTTAGTGACAGACAGAAGCTTAGATAAACCTTTGGTCTGACACCCAATACAGATTGTTCGGAGTTGTTCCTGTACCTTGGACAACAGATCGTGGACAAAATCAGCCCCAACAGCTTCCTGAGCCCCTTAAGCAATACCAAAATACCATTCAAACACATCTTTCAAACGATCAAGATAATCAGCATTCGATTCACCCTTATTCTCTTCACAATGAAAAATGTTAGTCAAGTCGGTCTTCACTGCATACACCTCTATTATGGTATTCACCAATGTTTCTTTCGAATTTGCAATAGCAGCTGTGTCACTTGGTGCCTGTCGAGGGCAATTGCTCTTTTCCAGAAAACCATCCCTAACTTCATTCAGCATAATAACATGCAGCAGTTGATTCACATCTACCCAATAAAGTTGCAACAATCAAAAACGCTTTGCAACTCCCTCAAAATTTCATTCAATTTTTACGGATATTGGGAAACTGTTTCCTAATACTAACTTGGCCTGCGCTGGACCAAGGGGCATGAAAAGAATCTAAGAACCTAGCCCCAGAAACTCTCTGAGCGGGAGGTAAACATCAAATGGGTTAATCCTTGTGATAATCACCATCTGTAGGCGGTGTGTTGATCATTTTTGAAGTTTTTCTTGATTGCTCTCTCCTCTGCTAATGGTTCACCACAGCATATCTCAGGTTATAGTGGGGCGTACACCCTACCATGTGGATGACTAGCATTGACTAAGTAAGGTGCAGAGCGAGAAAGGGTTTTAGGTTTTGGAAGAGGTCTGTGTGTGGTCGGAGATTGAGCATTTTGTCTCGGGGGTGCTGCACTCTCCTCTAGTTCTTTGCTGTCTGTCACGCTAGCGCTCTTCGTATCTGCTAGTCATATATTTTCAGGTACACCTCCTCTGGCTGGACCACTGGCGCTTCTCCATTTACAGGTGCTTCCACTAGTGCACTACTGGCTTCAGCGGACACTATGGGGAGACTCAAGACACCCAACACATCCCCATTTTTATCTTCTACAGGCTCTGAATTTTTGGACGTGATTTAGGGTAAAAATAAGGAGGCGGCAGAGCGGTAGGGTATTAGCCATTACCCTATTCCTCAAATGTATAATTTTGTATTTGAGTCTCTTATGGGTCTCTTTCATTCACTTATCTGTTTAAATTAGTTGGCTTCCCTGTACCGATTTACGAAGACTTACCATTGATCAGTGTCTATTTTACTTTTGGGTTTTTTAAGTGCTCCAGATCAAAGGTGCCATCTTCTGGAAAGGACTTCTTCCTATCATTGCATGTGCTTGTGCCATCCTAGTGGAACATTGTATGGGCGGGAGTCCCTTTCGCCAGGGCGTGTACTAGTTTCAACTTCTTTGTTCCATTTCCCTCACTACAACCTCATTCACCAGCAGGAAGACATTAAGGTGTCTGCCAGTCTCGTTGAGGTGTAAAAGGATAAAAATGGAACTAACATTTCTTTCCTTCCTGTTAACATCAAGGAAATTAGGATTTTTTTTGCACACATGGCTGTTGACCCCTTGCTTTTGAAATTCTCTAGTCACAGCCTGTTGAGGCTCATACAGGTTCTGGTGTGGCTGAGTCAGCTACCCTCCTTCATGTACACATTCATCCACAAAGGTGAGCACTGGGGTTTTAGACACTTTTTTGTCCCTTTCCTGTCTTCTAGTACCTTTTCTAGAGCCTTCTGCTCTGCACAATGGATTTCATTCACAACTTCTACATCCGGGACTTCCCCCTTAACTACTCAAAACTGGGTTGACCAATCGTCACCTACCCAGAGATCACCTTCCAAGCTCTCTTTAAGGCGTTACCAATCAATAAGCACAATCGGGGGGAGAGTGGCTAAGATGGAAATGGAGCAAGACATGGTTCGTCTTGTCTTCGGACCCCCGTAGGCCTTCCTGCAGCATTCTGAGCACCAGGGAACAGCATGTCCAGCACCTGCCCCAGAGAAGCATTCCTGACCTCCATCAGAGCGAGGAGGTAGAATAAAGTCCTGTGGCAGTGGTCCCAGCAGAGACATTGTGGATTCATCGGCACTGATTAGCCTCGCCAGGCCACCATCTTGGGTCGAAGCACGCTGAGCTGCCGGCAGTGGCAGTGTTGGGGCGTAGCTGGCCCGCCATCCGGAGGACAAGAGAGTAGAGGAGGATGGACTAGTCTGGGTAAGTTTGCACCCGGTATATCCTACCCCCGTTCAACGGAAATGACTCGCTGGAGAGAGGCTGGGAGGCCTGGACAGATCTTGTTCTTGAAGGCCCTGGAATGCCATGTGACAGCAGCAGGCCTGCTTCCCACCCCCGTTTCCCTCTTCGTCGTACTGACACCAATAACAGGGGGAGTCGACTAGAAGAGGACTTACAGTTGCGGTTTCCTGCCCACACTGGAGATGCAACACGCTGAGGCACAGCAGCCCTGGGAGACAGAGGAGTTGGGGCGAGTGGCGCTGCTGTGAGTGCGCAGCCTGCTCTGGGCCCACTGCCAGGGGTCTCCCAGGGTCGTCTCCACGTGCACTATCTGACTGGGCCTTTGTGTGATGGAGGCCTAATCGGACAAGAGAGTCTGAACACAGTGTACCCTTCCCCTTCCAGATGGAGACGGCCCACCAGTAAGACACTGGGAGAAATCGCTGAACCTTGATCCCTGAGGAGGAGAGACCCAGGAGGTAGCCGTGGACCCGCTTCTCCCCCAGTTCATCCCATACTGTGAGTACTCAAATACAGGGGAGGAGATTGGGCTGAGGTTTGTGGCACGAGCCCCCTGCCAACATCGATGATGCAACAAGTTAAGGACAGCAGCCCTGGGGGATAAGGGGATCAGGACTCGTGACAATGCTTTGGGCTCATGGCCTGCGCCAAGCCCATTGCCCTCCCCGTTTGCACCATTCTACTAGACATTTGGGGGGGTCCTGTGGAGATACCACATCTTCTCTGAGGTGAGTGGACCAGGGTCCTGTGTGATGTGAAGGGGGCACCTGTGAAACTCAGGCAAGGACTGAATCCATAGCTCCGGGACCCCTGCCATTATCTGCAACTGAACTGGAGACTTCTCTTCCCTGCCATAAGGTCTACAAGCTGAGAGGCACTTTGAATGGGAACATACAGATGACTGGTGGGGAGCCCTGCCTCAGTAGAAGATTGTTGCCTGGGACCTGAGGAGGCAGTGGGATCTTCTTCTCCTGGGGCGTGCCTGCCTTCCTGTCACACTTTGGTGACCCTGGGCTCGGAAGGCTAACCACCTATACACTTGAGACTGGTGTGGGTGCCCGTCCTGGGGCAGGACAAGGGGGCTGCTCTGGGCTGACTTGGGACCCCCACGATCATCACCCATGTGTTGCGACACTATGCCTTTCCTCAAATCCACCAAATACATTCGGGTACCTTCCTGTGGAGTAACCACCCCCAGTAGAAATGGAGCCAGTGGATAACACCCCAAGAGTCGCACCAAAGGCTGGACACCAGTGGCTATCTTGCAGGAATATATGGACCACTTCCTACAGGGGTAGGAAGTAGTACAGCTTCCTATAGGAGAAGGAGTAGTACCGCTCTGAAATAGGGTCACTTAAACTAGATTTTAAGTTTTGTATCCAAGACATTTGACTCAATGACTCTGAGATAGGTGGACATGTGGATGACATGGAACGCATGGATGATGCCCGCTCAGAGGATCAAGAGATGCTATGGCGCAGAGTAGCGGCACTCGAGGATCTACAGATTGAATTACAAGCCAAGCAGGAAGACCTGGAAAACAGAAGCCGCTGGAACAATATACGCATCCGAGGTATGCCTAAGAGAGCAGAAGGAAACAACATCGTGGCCTTCACTGCCAAGATCCTACAGACGATCCGAGGTGAAGAGGAGGCATCTCCACCCGCCTGGACAGGGTCTATCGGGTGGCTTCTGCAACTGGGCACCCTGACTCGACCCCTGACATTCTAACACAAGTCCACTTCTATACGGAAAAGGAAGCAATTTTACGGGCCTCCCGATGTAAGGCAGACCTGATATTTTGAGGCCATACCATACAGCTTTTCCAGGACCTCTCTCCAGTTACTCTGCGCAGGCAGCATGACTTCAAACCGATGACTTATAAGCTGAGGGAGTTGGGCATTCGCTATCTATGGGGGCACCCCTATGCCCTCTTGTTCCCATGGAAGGTAAACGATGATCCCTGCACTCCTTGGCAGAGGCGAAACACTTGCTTGGGATCTCTGCTGACCTCCCTGACAGAGACTCCTCCCCACCTCGCACATCGCCTAGAGTTGGACTGTGCCCCATTTGGAGCATGGTACAACTCCGTACCAGACAGATGACATAAGGAGGAAACATCCCAGGAGACCAAGTGTGACATCATCAATCACCTGCAGAAGACGAGGAAAGACCCCTCTCCAAACCCATCCACCAATGGCCCACTGTAACACAGGAACAACTATGCACTACTGTGTGGGGACCCCCCTTCTTTACAGGGGCCTCTGAAACTCCAACAATTGTAGACCTCGGCTACATCGAGCCATGGGGGTCCGGAGAAAATTGTAGCTATTCTCACATGTTGAAAAACACTCATTGTGACAAGCCCCCTCCCGAATCGCACCCCAGGAGGGTGACACCTTGAGCGAGATCCGTGCATACCCATGCCGATCTCAGCGGGACGTGGAAGACTTTGTTGGGCTCTGTAGGGATGTTGTTTTTTGTTTTCTCTGTTTCCTTTCTCCTTTCAGGTCAGTTATTAATAGAGAGTGCCGCACTCGATATACATGTGCCACACAATGCATATCACCCTACCCGGCTGGGAGCCATGCTGCACGTCCACCCCACGTGTCGCCCTTTAGTGGCAATGCAACATCCAAGGGCCCTCCAGCCTCTGCATTTGTCGCTGCCAGGGCAGGACCAAGCCCATGTGCAAGATCTCTTGTCCAGTGGCGGCTGGTGACATTTGAAAGTGGTGATGCGTAAAATTGTCGTACTGCACTGCGGCGAGCGAGTGTAGCGAGTGAGCCCGAACAACTTACGGGGGGTTCGGGGGGGTTTCTCCCCCCGAGAAAAGTTTGAAAAAAGAGTGCACAAATGGTGCATTTTCATACTTTAAATCAGAGTACCAACACTTCTTACCAGGGCTGCTCTACCTTAAATAAGGCAGTACCAACCGTTCTCACCAGGGCTGCTATACTTTAAATCAGAGAGTACCAACACTTCTCACCAGGACAGCTATACTTTCAATCAGAGACTACCAACAGTTCTCACCAGGGCTACTATACTTTAAAGCAGACAGTACCAACTCTTCTTACCAGGGCTGATATTCCTTAAATCAGAGAGAGCCAACACTTCTCTGTGCGGTGCTGCACTTTAAATCAGAGAGTAGCAGTACTTCACAGCGAGGTTGCTATAATCCAGGACAACTATACTTTAAATCAGAGAGTGCCAACAGTTCGGCGTGACCCGGGGGAAGGTAAGTTTTTTTTTATTGTAATAGGCTGTTTCATTCCTACACTATGGCAGAGTCCACAGACACAACCTTTCTGCAACAAGATGAGGAGATGAGGGACCACAATTCAGGATGATCAGGACTCCATACAAAATGCTGGCATTACTGGGAGTCCCGTGGAGTGCCGCACAGGCCTCCCCAAGTGCAATACATTCTTCTGTAACATTGCAATATTGGTGGTCGGTGGAGACATATTTCAGCTGTGGAGTTGCCATACATTGCTATCCGTACATAAGAGGAGTAGGAACTTATTTGGTGTGTAGTAGCAGAAGTAGTGGGCTATGCAGGACATGGATGTCTCATGAAGTGCAAGAAAATATGGGGATCGTGGCCGGAGTTCTGCAGCTTTATTTACAAGAGGCAGGAGTTGATGCCCAGGAAGAGGTGCGGGAATGCTTCACAGCCTATGGAAGAAATACAGGTCAAGGGACAGTCTCCTTGGGTAGACGATACTTAGAAGGCAATGAGGTTTATAAAATGTTGATGGTGAATAGGTGTTCTGACAAGATGAGAGATGCTGAATGTTCATGTGATACCTAAAAATGCGTTGAGTTGTATTTTCGAAAAGAAAGGAACAATAACATGTTTTGTGGAAAAATAAAGGTGGCTGATCAAAATAAGGGATTCGTTTTAGCACTCCTAAAAGTGGCATCTTTGAAAGCACTGGAAACCGAACTCTAAAACAAGGCCAGACGCCAAACTAGTTCAATAGTTGGGAAAAGGAAGCCGATTTGTATCGATTTTGATTTTACTTTTGAGTGAAATGCCTATTAACGTCGATTTCCAGACATTTTTAGAGTGCTTAGTG
This sequence comes from Calotriton arnoldi, assembly GCA_963921515.1. Taxonomy (NCBI): domain Eukaryota; kingdom Metazoa; phylum Chordata; class Amphibia; order Caudata; family Salamandridae; genus Calotriton; species Calotriton arnoldi. The sequence continues at coordinate 55,201 of CAWUFW010022752.1, read as the reverse complement.
GAATATTCAAAGCACAAATACCAGACAATCTGATGGTATGGTCGATTTTCTACTAGTATACGTTTAGGGCTAGAAGCAGGAAAGTGTGTGATGTTGGGGTGATAAACCAGCAAACTGCAGTAAAGAACCACAAACATTTGCCAGATTTCACAAACATTTTGCAGGTAATTTTTCAACATGGAAAAGCATGTAACACGACGCCTATCAATGTTAGGAGTTAGTTGTCCTTCCTTTTCCCATGGTGGAAAAGTGGAGTGGACACCTCCACATTGAATGATAGTGTGGAGGAAGAGGTTTCATCAAAGTGAAAAATAATTTCTTTGTGGAGGAGGTAGGAAAAAAGTGATCTAAACATGTGCACATCACAGCATGACTTACTCAGGAGTACATTTTGAGAAGTGGGAGTACCCCAGAAATCTACAACTGTTATAAGTTTTCAAGGCTACTCCTGGGATTGTTGGTGATTCTCCAAAATGTCTCCAAACAAAGAAAGAAACTTACCGGAGTGCATTTCCGATTTTGAAAGTTGGGTGTGTGAATCAGGCCGAAAGTGATTTCCGCACAAGTGAAGCCCAGATCTTTCATACAACAATAATGTTCTTAATATATAGAGCTTCATTGTTTTGAAGTGCAGTAAGGATGGGCGGTGGAGTGGGTCCCTGCCAGGATTCGAACCCCTGACCTGCAGATCACCACCTCTCAGAGACACATTTTTTGACCACAGCTCCATCGACGTTCACACCTGCCCGCAGGGAAGACAGACGTAAGTACTCAAACTAATAGGTGGGGAAGTACAAGGCACAGGCACTAGCGCAGCGTTGACAGAACGGCTTCAAGGAGCTGCAGCAGGTAACATGTGACCCCTGTAATGGCCCACTGAGGCTGCTGAAATGGCAGAACAGTGATTCTGCAGTACTTTGGATCACTCTGGAAAGAGTGGGAAACTAAGAGCCCCTTTGCAACCTTTTACAGCCAGCTTCCTGTTGATAAAACGGAATTACCATTTCCGGTCTTAGACTTCCTTCAGCGAAGAGAAAGAAACAAAGGAAGTATTCTTCTATCAGAAAGGCAGGAAGTTCACCTCGTTTACAATACCAAGCACACCAAAAGCTGCAGGCAGTCACAGTAGTTCACGTTTGACTTGGAACAACATTTTTCAATTTTGTTAAAACGCTGTGTTATATCCTCATAATGTTTATGCATGTTACCCAGCCTAGCTTTCTCCTAGCTGCTCAGCCAGCGTGAGAGATGGTATCGGAATGTTGGTGTGACTGTGATGAATGGAATGCTTGGGTGCCTGTGTGGATGTGTGGTGACAGTTGGAGATGGGCTGAGCAGCAGGGAGGCTGATCATGGTGGGGCTGGTGCTTGACCAGAACAGGCTGGAGTAAGGGCTGACGCCATGGATTCATCTGGCTTAAGACTAATGTACTTATCCACTACCTGCAACATGGAATTAATAAAGTAGTCTACAAAACTCTACATGGCTACCTGTCTTAAAGTACAAAACGCTGACACGCTCCTTTAGCGATGGTCGAATATTTAAACTCATTTTAAAATTATATCTGTATAGGGTTTTACATAGCGGTCGAGGAAAACGGAAAAACCACTCGCCCAGCATCATACAATACCACCAAGCAGGGAAGACGGGAGCTGTGGGGACTGATCGAGTCAGAATCTTAAACTCCAGATTACATCTCCCATTCTTCTCAGCAAAATAACAAAATTCCAGCTTAAGGGCCACTGTACGAAAGTGTTCATTATGCGATCCATAAAACCGTCACGATTTTACAACTGTTTGATGCATTTGTTGCCATGGTGATGGTATTGCAGTGCAACACTGGCTCGCATGACTCGTGGGGGGGTCGCGCAGGGGTTCGCGCGCGGGGGGGAGGGTATTCAAAAAAAATTTTTTAAACTTACCTGACCAGGTCCCGCGCCGCCTCCGCTCGTGGCCGGGTCCCTGCTGCTTTCCAGTAACAGAACAGGAACAGGCATCCTTCCCCCTCTCCTCTAAGCCAATCACAACGCTGCAATGGCAGCATTGTGATTGGTACAGACAGCGCCCGGCCGGGCGCCTGTAGGGAGGCAATTTTCTCTATGTAGGCTGCATGCAGCCTACATAGAGAAAATGTAGAGTGCGCATGACTGGTTTGGTCGGCCGCAGAGGGCCGACCAAACAGTCAGGGTACTCAGAGTGGTGCAAGCCACTCCTCCCGACCCACCCACCCGCCCGCCCCCAACCAGGTATACCCTCCGCCCGCCCCCAACCAGGCATACCCTGCTTTCTGCTTTCTCACAGCGTGAGAAGCAGAAACATAAAATGGTATATAAAATACAATTTTATGTTTCTGCTTCTCGCACTGCGAGAAAGCAGTGAGGCGACGCTCTTCCGCCCTAATGGAGGAGCCACCCCTTCAACCACACCCCATCAGGGACTCCCTCTCCACCATGATATCAGCGTGCACCCCCTGTACCCTGGGCACAACTACACCCACTAAATTACTTTCTTTCAACGTTCGTGGTCTCAACTCACATGGCAAGTGCAAACAGGTATGGAGGTACCTTTTACAACAGGAGCTGAGATCAAAGCCTTAAAGAGGCAGGATCAAACAACACCCACTATGCGCAACAAACGGCAACTACCAATCCTGCAAGGCCAGACGAGAGTGCACAGAACTAATAGGGCTGAGCGCTCCCTCTTAGCCTTGAAACAGAAGTATTATGAAGGGGGGAATAAAGGTGGCTCCTTGTTGGCTTGCAAACTCCACCAAATCCAAGCTAGGGTACATATTGCCAAACTTTGGACTGGGGACACAGGCTGGGCGACCTCTGAAAGGGATAAATAGAGGGCGTTCAATGAATGCTATCAAGCTCTCCACACACATCATGATGCTCCACAAACCCTGATCCATGTGCATGTGCAAGCCTGGGATTTGGATCCCATCCACCCCCAACAAGCGGAGTTACTCGATGCCCAGATCACCCTTGAGGGACAGCCTCGAGCGGTTAGGGCACTGCTGCTTGGGAAAACTCTGGGATCGTTGGGCTCCCTGTCACTTTCTATGGACTGTTCCTTCCTAGTCTGCAGGACCATCTGTTGACCCTGTTCAATTCCTTTTCCCACGATACAGGCCTTACACCCACCATGGCAGCAGCTGAGATAGCCCTTATACTCAAACCAGGGAAGAATCCTACGCAGTGATCTATCTATCACCCCAAGCTCTTCTTAACAAGGATGCAAACATATTCACAAAGATACTAGCTACCAGGCTGAAGCACTATCTCCCAGGCCTTATAGACCTTGATCAGGTGGTAATCATCCTCAACAGACAGGGAGCATACAACATACGCAGGGTAGCGCAGTTAGCTGAAAAGTCCCATCACCACAACATCCCTGTGTGCTTTTTCTCACTTGATGCAGAGAAGGCTTTCGAGAAGGTGAGCTGGACCTTCCTCCGAGTGGTTCTGGGGAAGATAGGCCTGGGACCGGTCATAATAGCTAAAATGATAGCCTCCTATGTTGCCCCAACAGCCTGCATCCGAGTCATCGGACATAATTTGGCCCCGATTAACATATTCAGGGGCACATTGTCGCCCCTTCTCCTCGCCCTAGTGGTCGAGCCCTTAGCCATCACCATTCGACGCACTGCTGAGATTTTGGGCATTCCTTTTGGGGGCCGAGCTCATAAGATAAGCCTTTTTGAGGATGGTCTCTTGCTTACTATTTCTCAACCCGCTACCTCTATACCGGCTGTTGTTGAAAGCCTCGCCACTTTAGAAGTGGTGTCCGGGTTCAAAGTCAATATGAATAAGCCCCTCGCACTCATACATACCATACACAGGCAGGACCTTCCTGTATAACAAGAAGTAGTAGCGTTCCAATGGGCCTCTCGCACAATTAAATGCTTGGGCCTTATTCTAACTCCGGCCTCTATCCTCTTGGACACAGGCTAACTGGCCGACTCTTAGTCGATCCATCCCAGAATATCTCAGATCCTGGAAACCCCTCTACATATCTTGGTTGGGCCGCATCAATGTCATAAAAATGAATATCCTCCCAAGGGTCCTCTACCTTTTTCAGTCCCTGCCTAATCGATCCCCCAGGATGACATCCCGCGCTTACAGCGGAACAAACGCTCATTTATTTGGGGTGGTAAGTGCCCTAGGATTTTTAATTCCCTACTAATGCGGCCTAGAGATAGGTGTGGACTAGCCTGCCCCAATCTCCTGGAGCACTACTGGGCTGTTCATCTATGCTACGTTGCTGAGTGGATGGTCCGCAATAGTGAAAAACACTGGTTTCATATGGATAGGGTGGTCTCATGTCGACCCTTTTGGGACCTAGCCTGGCTACCCAGGCATGCCACACAATGCAGTCACTATATCGCAACCTCCACTAGCACAGTTCTCAAAATATGGGACAAATTAGCACTTAGGATGGGACTCGCTACCTTTCCCTCACCTAACACACCGATTGCTCGCAACCCAGACTTTACCCTAGCACTCGCCCCTCACTCCTTTCCTAGCTGGGAGGCGGGGGACTGTAGTACACTAAGGGACCTCTTTGTGGGAGCCTCCATAAAATCATTTGACCAGTGCAAGGCTGACTACCACCTCCCTGAGACGTCAAGACTGCAATACTGCCAGCTGCGACATTGGGTGCAGCACTCTTCCAACAGTCTGGGGGCCACAAGAGCTTATATCCCCTTTGAAAAGCTAGTGAGAGCATATGACGATCTAAAGAACTGATCTCTAATACATATCAGGCGCTTCAACACTCAATGCCCCCCGACATCACACATACCAAAATCGCTGGCAGACTAGCACCACAGAGGGACACCCTCTGGCAAGATATACCTAAAACCTACAGGAGCCTCTAACGGCCTATATGATCATGTTTAAATGGCATTACACGCCGACTCGCCTCTCCACCATATACCCTTCTGGGTCTCTCCTCTGCTGGTGGTGTGGAGTGCCGCCCGAGACTTCTGTCACATCTGATGATCCTGCAGCCTCATAACCAAATACTGGAAGGTCATTCTGGGACACATCAAGGACAGTGTGGAGTACCCGCTCCCTACCTCCTACCTCACAGTCATAGTAGGCATCCGACTCTGCACTTTAGAAACCATGACACACACCTATTTGAGGCTTATCAGCTCAGTTGAGTGCTGCTCGGTAGCCTGTGGCCTTGACCTGGAAGAAGACAACAGCCCCCCATTGCTCACTGCTTCACGCATCTGTTGCACATAATGGCAATGGAACAGCTCTCTCATACCTTGGCCCAGACTGGAGCTAAGTTCCTGTGCGTTTGGCGCCCACTGCTACACTATTTGACCTCATTGGAGTACACTTGCTTTAGCCCACCAAAGCTTAGGGCATTGCAGCTCTTTGAAGAAACTTCTTTCTGATGCCTACCTACACAGCAAACTCTCCCCCCATTGTAACTACCACAAGGCACTATTCATGCTTTGGAGCTCATTGTTGAAAGCATTGTCCTGAAACAGTTGTTTCTGTGTATTTTTCTGGTTTGCGACATGTCCTACTGTGTGAGATTCTTTTGCATGACTCTCTTGCACCTCCTTTGTCTATTGCTGTGAACCGTTGCTGGCGCCATGTCACATTTAAATGTTCTGCAATGCCCTGTTTAATGTATCGCTATGATTGCTCACTGAAGACATGTTGTACTTTGTCATCAACTTTCAATAAAAATATTACAAGCAAAAAAAAAAAGCACAATCGTAATTTTGTATATCAGAAATCTGAGAGCTAGCTTGCTCTGTTTTACTTGATTGGTGAGTTGAACACCAAGCTGTTCTTCACCCAGGTGTGCGAGAAGTCTCTGGCTTATCTTGGCACCTGTGGTTCTCATGTGGAGCCTGGTCCAGCCTCTTGTCTCCTACCTTGATGAAATGCAGGCACTTCCTGGCAACAATGCACCAGGCTTTTGAATAAATCTATGTTCACAGTGATCTTAAAGTCTGAAAATGTTTATTAACAAATGAAAAAATAATCCATGAATGACAGAGTCGGTGACAATGGGATTCCCAAGCATGCATGAGCATAAAAGCTAAAAGTAAACATGGACAGAACACCTTTTAATGTTTTTCATACACTGGACTCCAAAGTAGATCATGTAACTTAAATGAAAAAAAGGACTAAACAGGCGCAGAAACTGAAATCATGGGATAGTACACACTCATGCAACACAATAACCCTGGGGAGTCCCAGGGGAGGGAACTAGAGGCACGGGGTATTAAGGGTGAGCTGGCCTCCATACTAACATGTATACACAAAAGAAGCTACCCTGAGTGTAAAATGACAGAGGCTTAAAAAGTACTTAGTAGAGTACCTGGCATCTCACAAAAAGTGAAGGACTGTCCTCACACACCACCAGGTGTCATGCTTCATCATTGGCAGTCCGCGCTCTCTAAAAACTTGGTTTGATAGAGAGCAGGCCTACACCTGGAGACAGGGAGGCACTTCTAAATCTAAGTGGGGCCCGTGACAGTGAGTGATAATTAAAAATCAGTATATAATTATCAGTATAATTGCCAAAATACATTTATTCTAATAGGCAACTACTTGATATTAAAATTGAAAACCGGTGATATAGGGGAATTAGTACCCCATCACCGTAGTGATTAAAGTCATCGACATGTTTCTGCCCTTATGGCCCAAAGGGTCCGCGGCATCCAAAGAGTTGGTACGAAATTACCACTGGGTAGGTTGACCTGGGTCACACTATACCTGAGAGAGTTTCCTGAAACCTGTAAATGTAAAGAAAGTGAGATTGCCATCATATTCTGAGAGCTATTCGGTTAAAGCAAAGTGAAAATTGCCCCACATGCATCAATATACATATAGTGGCTTTTGTGTGAAACATGTGTCACTGCAAACGTGAGACACACATAGTTTGTTTTTGCACAGGAGTGTGAGACCAGCTCACAGCCTTACCCTAATTTAGGTTCCTACACACCCCATGGGAGGAGGGTGAAGGAGAGTCCCCTGTAGTCACACTCTGGAAGAAAAAAATTAAAATTCACACTTTCAGGAATTTTTGGGGAACTGAGAGTTTCCTTATGGGAATGGTAAAGTTTCACACAAGCACGCATCCACACCACCACTCATACTCTTACTACATCAAGGTGCATCTCTCTCCGTGATCCTAGTTGTGTTCGCTCCTCTTCCCCTCTTCCTCCTCTTCACGCACTCAATCAGTAAAGAAGAGGCGGTTTTTCTGGATCTGGTAATAACCTTGACCCAAGGGGGTTATCACAACTAAGGTTCACAACAAGAGTACAGATAGGAATAGCTTCTTCCTTTTTGAAAGCTTTCACAAAACCGACAAAACTTCCCGGAAGGCCAGTTTCTTAGGATCCGAAGGAACTGCTCCTCAATTGAAACTTATGACGAACAAGCTGAGACACTGGAGAACAAGCTAGTAACACGTCACTACCCCAGAAAAATGATCAAAAAAGCAAGGAAAAGAACCAGGAATAATAATCGAGAGGCACTGCTTGAGAGTCAAGAGAAGAAGGAGAATGAAAGATTAGTGTGTGTCACCACATACACCTCGATATCTAACAAAGTACAGAACATCGCACGGAAAAACTGGCACATCCTCAATGGAGCAACAAAACACTGGCCACTGACACTTTTTGCATTTAAGCAGAACACAAGCATACGGGACGAGCTGGTCCACGCCAAAACACCGTCCCTACAGAACCAGAATCAGACCACACTATGGGGCAACCAAAGACCAGTAGGTCACTACCCTGTGGCGGCTGTGTGGCATGTAATTTCACCAGTATAACCAAGGAGGTGGACATAAAAACCAACAGACCATGGGTACTAAAGAACTTCAGTGACTGCAATAGTGAGAATGTCATTTATCTTATCACATGCCCCTGCAACTTGATGTATGTGGGTATGACCACTAGAAAGATTAAGATATGCATCAACGAACACAGGAGCACCATCAGGTGCAAAAAGACGAATATCAAGTTGACCCGACATTACCTGGAAAACAACCATAGAGACGTGGATCTGAGGTGGGTAGTGCTTGAGGTCATCAAGAGGACGAGTCCGAATATCCAGAGAATACTCCACACCAGAGAACAGCAATGGGTGTATCGGCTCCGGACATGGGACACTGGATTGAATGATGACATCCCATTGTTACATATTGGGAAATAATGTAATGGTGGACATGTGCGCACAGGCACACATAACACAGCTAGGATGAGGCGTACATACAGGGAACATGGTCCATCTGACCCCTTAGATGGCATACCTACAGGGGCCTCTATCTAGGTTGTACGAACATTCAAAATAAAATGGTTACATTACATCTATAACACTGACATTTATTACCGGTGCACCGATCAAATGCAAAAATTCCACTTACATACCTCATGTTGCACCTAGGCACATGGCACTCGTAATTTACGTGTTGAGCATCTACTTTTGCTGCCAGTATTTTTAATTGTGTAAGGATTTCCATTTTATTTTAATTTCAAAAACCGATTCCCGTTTCATCCGGGTTTATTTGCATAGTTGTAAATATTTCCCAAATTATGGCCAATTTGGTTTTATAAACCAAGCAATCTTCAAGTTCTAAAAATCCATTACACGCAACAAGTAAGAACTTGCAACCGGGATTATGAGCGGTAAAGAGGGTGCGTATCCCTTTTTCACCCCGTTAGAAATACACGCATCATAATCAGCCGCACGCCGCGCGTTTGACAACACGCGGAGCTCAGGCAACACCAGTTGGGACTGCTGGGCTCGCAAGTGCGCATTTGAGCAGCGCCGATCAATGCACACAGCTGACGAGAAGTCCAGGCGGGCCCAGGCAGCCTCCGATGGGACACCGGGGAATTCACAGGTGTTCCATCGACAGGCTGCAATCAGGGCTTCCCGCCACATTTCTTCTTCTTTTTTTTCCTGACAGGAAGATCAGGCATACGATCTCTAACATGCAGGATGTTTTCCAGACACCGGAAACCATTTTAAAAAAAACTTATGATCACACGTACTACCAATTTACTCATCAAGGGTACTACTTAAAGCCAGAATTCTGCGCCCTTCATTCCACAATGGGGAAGAGGAGCGAACACAACTAGAATCACAGAGAGAGACGCACCTTGATGTAGTAAGAGTATGAGTGGTGGTGTGGATGGGTGCTTGTGTGAAACTTTACCATTCCGATAAGGAAACTTTCTGGTCCAAAAAATTTCCTAAAAGAGCGAATTACATTTTTTTTCTTCCAGAGTGTGACTACAGGGGTCTCTCCTTCACCCTCCTCCCATGGGGTGTGTAGGAACCTTAATTAGGGTAAGGCTGTGAGCTGGTCTCACACTCCTGTACAAAAACAAACTGTGTGTGTCTCACGTTTGCAGTGACACGTGTTTCACACAAAAGCCACTATATGTATATTGATGCATGTGGGGCAATTTCACTGCAATTTTCACTTTGCTGTGACCGAATACCTCTCAGAATAATATGTCTCTGATGGCAATCTCACTTTCTTTACATTTACAGATTTCAGGAAACTCTCTCAGGTAGAGTGTGACACAGGTCAACCTACCCAGTGGTAATTTCGTACCAACTTTTTGGTAAGATAGGAGCCCACATTTCTTTCTTTTTCCGTCCTGATGAATGCCGTGGACCCTTTGGGCCATAAGGGCAGAAACATGTCGACGACTTTAATCACTACGGTGATGGGGTACTAATTCCCCTATATCACCTGTTTTCAATTTTAATATCAAGTAGTTGCCTATTAGAATAAATGTATTTTGGCAATTATACTGATTTTTAATTATCACTCACTGTCACGGGCCCCCACTTAGATTTAGAAGTGCCCGGTGTAGGCCCGCTCTCTATCAAACCAAGTTTTTAGAGAGAGAGGACTGCCAATGATGAAGCATGACACCTGGTGGTGTGTGAGGACAGTCCTTCACTTTTTGTGAGATGCCAGGTACTATAGTACACACTCAACCTTCAAATTGAAACAAGAATGTAAACTTTCAGAGTTGCTCAAGCTATATGAGAATTTTCGCCTCTGATGCCAGCCATGAAGGTGAGGCTTAAAACGTCAGACTTTGTCACAACTAGTTAGCATTGGTTTATCATTGAACCCTAAAATGGCTGCCATCACTACAGTTATGCTAAGGCAACATTTCTAAATTCCAGAGTGTGAAGAACAGACCTGTGGGTGTGTGTCAACAGACCTGTGAAGTGTGCATGAAGAACAGGAATAGGAGTGCAGGGACATGTTATGTCATACCTATTCGTACGATGCACATATCACCCAGGAGAGTATGATGACATCTTTGAAGGGGGGTACAGACCTGACCTCTCTGGGACCTATTGGAAGAGCCAGGTTTTCAGGATCTTACAGAACTCTAGGATGTAGCTAGTTGATCTGATGTGATAGAGGAGATTGTTTCAGGCTTTGGGGGGACAATGTAAGAAAAGGCACGGTTCCTGGCTCGTCATTTGCTGGGGACATGGGCGAGGAGCAGGTTGGTTGAGCAGAGGTGTCTGTTCAGTGTGTGGACCTGGATGCAGCTGTTGAGTTATGCTGGTCTTTGGTTGTGTGGTGCTTTCTAGGTAATTGTGAGGAGTGTGAAGAGGGTAAGTCTGTGGATAGGAGCCAGTGGATGTCAATGAGATATTTGAATATGTGAGTGCAGTGTAGTAGCTTGAGCGTGAGTCTTGCTGTTGCGTTATGAATTACTTGGAGCCTCTTTGTGAGTTGAGAGGTAATGTCCTTGTAGAGGGCATTACAGTAGTTCAGTCTGCTGGTAAAGAGAACTTGCGTGATGCACCTGGGTGTCAAGTGGGAGCCATTTGAAGATTTTCTTGAATAGCATGAGAGTGTGGAAGCCGGTGGATGCAACCGTGTTGACTTGGTTGGTTGTCAAGATTTTGTTGCCAATCTCGATGCATAGGTTCTTGGCCAACGTTGGACAGACATGGAGTTAGTCCTAGCTCTCTCGGTCACCAGGCCGAGGACCAGAGAGAATTGTATTTTTTTAAAAGGACCTGTAAGAAAAGGGTTACTGGTTGACTGGGGTGTGAGCCCAGGTCAAGTAGCAACCACAATTCTTGTCAGGGTAAGGCACAAGCAAACCCAAAATTAACCTGTAGTCAACCCCCTGGTAGCTTGGCACAGAGCAGTTAGATTTAACTTCGAGGCAATGTGTAAAGTATTTGTGCAACACTTCAAACAGTAAAACAGAGAAAACACCACATAAAAAGATTCCTTTCCAGGTTCGAAAAATAGAGCTTAATTTTATAAATAAAACAAAACTAAAATGACAAAAATACAATCAGTAGAACTGGAGTCATGAATTGTTAAAGAATTAAGTGAAAAATAGCCCCTAAAAGCATTAAGCGCCAACCGTGGATATCTGGACTGGGTCAAAGTCAAAAGTTCAGGCCAACGGTGATAGAATATGGTTCAGATACAGTCCCGCTGAAGTTTTACCTTCTCAAGTTTTGTGCCAAGAGTACTAGTCCTGTTCGCGTTGGAGAGAGTCGCAGGGAGCAAGGAGAGCATCACTGGTGGTGGCCGAGGTGGCACAAAACACAGGCCTGGTGTTGCGGATGGGCAGGCTCAAGCTTCATGTTGGCGGTCCTCCATGGGTGATTGATGCTCGCTGTGTGAAGAGATGGGCTGGCGCAGCTTGTGCTGATTTTTGGCCCAAGTGGGGCGGTTCCAGTGCAAATGGGCCAATTCACAGTTGCAAAGAGCCCAATAGCTTGATTTTAAGAGCCTGTGAGCCACACTAAGGGTCCAGGACCTAAGAGGCATCACTTAGGGGTCAGGAACGCACTGCAGCAGGGTCTAGGAGCTGGTTGGGGAGACTTTTATGTCCCTGAGGCTCAGATCAGGAGGCCAGCAGACTAACCCTTGGAATCAGTTTGGGATCCTGGGTTCAAGATGAAGTTTCAGGTCAAGTTCTTCTTCTCCAGGCAAGAGGGCAGCAGCTCAGCACAGCAGGGCAGCAGTTCCTTTGGAGCAGCAGTCCAGCAGAGTGTCAGTTCCTTGTAGCAGCTCAGCAGTCCTTCTTCCTGGCAGAGTATTCACAGGTCCAGAAGTGTGCTGAAGAGTTGGTGGCTGACAAAAAGTATTTATGCCCAGTTGTGCCTTTGAAGTGTGGGAGAAGCTTCTAGTTATTTCCTTTGAAGTTCCCTGGCATCCTGCCTTCCCTGCCCTGGCTCCAGACTAACTATAGGGGGTTTGCAGTCCTTTGTGTGGAGGCAGGACACAGACTGTTCAGGTGTTAGTGGGGCTGTGCCCTGCTCCTCCCTCCCATCCTGTCAGTGATGGCCCAGCCAGACACACCTAAGCTCCCCATTGTGTGTGGCTGTCTAGGAGGAATACACAAAGCCCAACTGTCAGCCACACCCAGTCATGTGATGAGAGACAGGCTACAGGCACTAAATGGCTAAGGCAGAGAAATGCCAACTTTCTAAAAATGGCATTTTAGAATTGCAGTTTAAAATCAGGCTTCACCATAAGTTAGGATATTAAATTGTGAATCCAGAGACACCAAACATGAACTGGTCATCTCTTCCCTTTTAGAAATTACATTTATAAAATGTAATAAGGCAACTCCAATGTTATCCTATCAGCGAGATGGGCCTTGCAGTAGTGAAAAATGAATTTAAGAGTGTTTCACTACCAGAGCATGTAAAACTTAAATGTATATGTCCTACTTTTCAAATACATTGCACCCTGCCCTCTGGGCTGTCCAGGGCCTACCCTAGGGGTGACTTACATGTATGAAAAAGGATGGTTGGGGCCTGGCAAAAGATTTATTTTGTCAGGTCGAATTGGCAGTTTAAATCTGCACACACAGGTTCTGCAATGGCAGGCTTGAGGCATGTTTAACCCCTTCGATGCTTATGACGAGTTGGACTCGTCATGGCACACAGTGGTCGTGTGCTCATGACGAGTCCAGCTCGTCATAAGACACCCACGGGGAAGCGCTGGCGCTCCCCCGTGGGAATCCGATTGTTGTTTTTTGTGGGGAGGCAGGGGAAGGGCTTCCCTGCCTTCCCCCTCAATGACATCAGCGCGCGAGGCGCGCTGACGTCATTGGGGTTTCCTTGTTCCCCGACGCGCTGGAAGCCATTTGCTTCCAGCGCGTCGGGGAAGAAGGTGAGTTTTGGCTCCGGGGAGGGGGGGTTTCAAACAAAAGAGGCATCGAGGGAAAGGAAAGGGTTTTCCTTTCCCCCGATGCCTCTTTTGTGCATTCTTGCTGCACGATCATGCGATCGTGCAGCAGGAATGCCCACTAGACACCAGGGATTTTTTTTTTTTTTTTTTAAAGTGAAAATACTGTTTTGGGAGCGGCCCCTTGGGCAAGGGTCGCTCCCTTTTGAGAGCCATATGTTTTTGGTGGTCTGCCCCCTGAGGGGGCAGTTTTTTAAAATCCAAAAGCATCTTAATGGCATTTACGGTTGCAGCTAAGAATACCACATCATCAGCATAAAGCAACATTGAGTTAGGGTGCAAATGCATACAAGCATAACTTTATTGTGACTGGCCAAAAACGTACCTAGACCATTAATATATTAAATAAAAAGAAAAGGTGTTAAAACACAGTCTTTCCGGACTTTCCTGTTTAAATTAAAATGATCCATGCACTCACCTCCGGGACCATATCTCACCCTGCTGAGATATCCCTATGTAACTGAAGTAAAAAGTTAACAATGGATTCATTTATGTCCATAGACGACATAATGGGCCATCATTTCGATCTGTTAACTCTGTTAAAAGCAGAACTTAGTTCAATAAAGACAAATTAATTAACTCATGCTTATCGCTAGTAAATATAAATTGAGACATTGGTCATTAGTACCAAGGAAGGGGCGAAAACCATACTGCAAACTGTATATTATGGGTTTTTTTCATAAGCCACTGATACAACATCTCCATCAATCAGCGAGATTGGTCAATAGCATGTTGGATCATACTTATTACCCTGTTTGCAGACTGGCACTGTAACAGACTGGGTCAAGGACTGAGGAAGCTTAGAACATGAAGCAGCATTTAGTATATCGATAATAATTGGAGCTCAAAATTTGGTGCCATCTTTCTACAAATCCAGAGGCACCCTATCCATGCCCAGTAGGACTATTCATAGCATCTCACACATCTTCATAAGCAGACAAAAGGGGAATGATGAGTAAACGAGCAAAGGATGTAGTGGAAGGAGTGAGCAAATCGAAAACTCCGGTTGATTCCAAATAAATATCACTAGTGCAAGTAATTTAATCCTGGGCAAGAATAGAGGAATCAGGTGTGCATGTGTTCTTACCCCTTAGAAAAATCGATTGATAACCCTCCAAAAGCTCTATGGTCTTATAAAGAACCAGCAGCTTCAAGTTTACCCTATGCTTTGCTTCTAAGGTCATCTTTCCTTGTCATGATAGCAAGTTTTTAGGACTGCCTACATGCTGTAACTTCTGTTTTATTATGAGGTATCTTCTTTAATATAGCGCAGGCTTTACCCGAAGGTGTCAGAGCGCTTCACAATAGGAACAGTAACATTACATGAGGAGAAGGTTACAAGTGAGCATAATACAAAAGCAAGCGTTACATTACATGAGGAAAAAGTGACAATTGTGCAAATAAAACAAACAAGATGCAAAAAGAGGTATGCGTTACAAGATACATGAGATACAAAATACAAATAGAGGTATAATACTGCAATAAGTGGCAGTCACTCAGAACACACTGGGAAGGCACTTCTATAGGCATGGAGTACAGAATTTCCTATAGTGGAAGAACTTCCTTGAGGGAGTAGAGAGGGCGTGAATTAAACAGGAGACTTAAAATGAACGGTACACAAATGCAGCACAGCACGCAAGGGTGAGGAATGTACAAGAAAAAGTACAAATTTACAATGAAGAGCGAACTTCCTAGAGGGGGCTGAGAGTGAAAGTATTAGTTCTGAAAGTGTCTTTGGAAGAGAAGAGATTTGAGGTCAGCTTTGAAGATCCGGGTAGAGGAGGTGGCACGGAGCAATGGGGGAAGCGAGTTCCAGATTATCACCGCATTGCCTGAGAAGGATTGCGCCATCGATCTTTCCCTTTTGAAGACGGAGGGGTCTCAAGCAGAAGCTTTTCCGCATTGCGAGAAGGGCGAGAGCCACCGGACAATTTCAATTTATTCACCAGGTAACGAGGGGAGGACGTGTGTAAGGCTTTGTGTGTGATGCAGGCAGTTTTGTAAATAGATCTTGCCTCGATCGGAAGCCATCGAAGAGAGGATAGGAGTGACGTGGTCGCTTCGTTTAGACCCTGAAATGAAGCGAGCTGCTGAATGGAGGATGGATTTGAGAGGGGAGAGGTGGGATTTGGGTAGGCCCGTCAGAAGAGAATTGCAATAATCCAGTCTTGAGAGAACCAGAGATTGTACCAAGGTTTTTAAGTCTTTCTCCGGGAAGAACCGACGGATCCCCCATAGAAGGCGCAACTGGTAACGTGCGTTCTTAGCAATAGACTGGATGTGGGAGATTAGGTTGAGTCTTTTGTCAAGAATGACACCTAGGGATTTAGCGCTGTCGACAATGATGGGTTTGTTGTTGAGTAGGTTCAGCTGATCCATCCAAGATTGAACATGAGGAGGTGAGAGAGAGGTAGAGAGGAGGAGGAATTCAGTTTTGGCGGGATTCAGAATGAGTTGGTGAGCTAACATCCAGTTGTGAATAGAGTTGAGAGTAGAGTTGAGTAGGGAGAGATCGTGTGCGGAAGATAAAGGTATCTTCCCACTAGTCCACCAGGCATTTATTTGTGGAGAGTGACACCTTGGGCAAGAGTCACTCTCCTATGGGGGCAATATTTGTGGCTGTGTCTGCCCCCCAGGAGGGCAGATCGCCATGTTTGTTTTAAAAATTGGGCCCACTAGACCACCAGGGATTTGTTTGAGGGGAGTGGCCCCTTGGGCAAGGGTCGCTTCCCTATGGGGAGCATTAATTTGGCCGTTTCTGCCATCCTGAGGGGCAGATCGGCTGATTTGTTTTTTTGTAGGTCCACTAGGCCACCAGGATTTTTTTTATGTTGGGGAGCGGCCCCTTGGGCAAGGGTCGCTCCCCTTTATGGGAGGATGATTGTGGCCATTTCTGCCCTCTTTGGGTGGCAGAATAGCAGTATGTTTTTAGGCCCATCTGCCCCCAAGGAGGGCAGAAGCCACTAGACACCAGGTTTTTTTTTTATTTTTGTGTTGGGAAGTGGCCAAAAGGGCAAGGGTTGCTCCCCTTTTACGGGGGTGAATATTTTATTTATACTCTTTGGCCCACCTACCCCTTAGCTTGGCTGGTGGATTGTGTGTGGACTGGTGCATTATTTGCATATGTGATCTCCTTTTTATTCTAGTGTAAAGCTTTTGATTCCTGTTTGCGGTTTCGGCAGTGGTTGTTCTGCAGTTTTGCGTAATTGCATTTATTTGGTAAGAAAAATATTTTTGTTGTGTGTACTCCAAATGAGTATTATTGTCATGCATGAATGAATTTTTTTGTAAGTGGTGTCATAATGGCAGCATATTTGTTAGTGTTCAGAGCATGAAATTCTTTGCGATGTTTTGCATTGTCTTATGTGTAATTTTTTTCTTCTTCTTTTTTAGTGGGATATTGTTGATCCTTACTGTGTCTGTGCAGAGTAGGTGGTGGTGAGTCTAGCTGCTTCTGTCACGTGAGTGGTATAGTGTTGGAGTATATAGGTCTTTGTGATAAAGCTACATTTTGTTTATTTCTTTTTTTACAAAGGGTTTGTTGTTGTTGACTTGTTTGACAAGTAACCTTTATTAGTAAGCATTATGGCTAGCCAGTAGAATGACTGCTCAGCAGGTGGTTGGTTTGCTTCTTGAATCTTCCTCTGAGCAGGATTATGAGACTGACACTGCGTCTGAGGGAGAGGAGGGAGGGGAAGATTCAGGCAGTGAGTTTTCTCTCCACATGGAATCATCGGATGATGAAGGTACTCTCAGTGCAGATGAAGTGCCTGTTTTAGAGGAGGATGCTAATGTGCCGATGGTGCAAGAGGCATCTGGATTGCAGCCTGGGGCTGCTAGGCTTCCTACTGGAAGTGCTGGACTCTGGGTTGATCCAAACATGGTGCAGCCGGTGTTGCCTGCCTTTAGTGGTTATGCAGGGTGTAGAGTGGATTGTGAACATTATTTGCCTATACAGTATTTTCAGTTGTTTATGGATGATGTATTTTTGGGTGAGATTGTTGAGCAGACTAATTTGTATGCTGAACAGTTTTTGAGGGACAACAGTGCCAGACTTAGGCCCCATTCTAGAGCTACCCGGTGGAGTCCCACAAATCTGGAAGAGATGAAGAAGTTTTTGGGTTTGACTTCTTTGATGGGTTTGATAAGGAAGCCGTCCATGGGTTCATATTGGTCTACCAGTCCCTTGATGGCAACGGCCATATTTCCTGCAGTTATGACTCGTGATCGGTATTTACTTTTGCTTCGGATGCTGCATTTTGTTGATAATGGTTTGGCGTTGCCACGAGATCACCCTGAATGTGACGTCTTTTTAAGATTCGGCCTGTTCTTGATCACTTTGTAGATCGATTTTCAGAGATCTATACTCCAGGGAAAGAAATATCTATTGATGAGTCTTTGGTCCTGTTCAAGGGCCGTTTGGTTTTTAGGCAGTACATTCCTACCAAGAGGACACGCTATGGAATTAAGCTGTATATGTTGTCTGAGAGCAGGACAGGATATGTTTTTAATTTGCGTGTGTACACTGGTAGGGATTCCACTATTGACCCCCTGGTTGTCCGTCCACTTTTGGAGTTTCAGAGAAAATTGTGTGGGATCTTGCTAGAGGACTGTTTAACAGAGGCCACCATTTGTACCTTGATAACTTCTACACTGCTGTGCAATTGTTTAAGGAATTGTTCAAAGTGGACACTTTTGCTTGTGGCACAATCCGCTCTAACCGTAAAGGTTATCCAAAAGAGCTTGTTTGCAAAAACTTCAGAGGGGACAGTGCAGTTCCTTGCGTAGTGATGAACTACTAGCTGTGAAATTTGTGGACAGGAGGGATGTGTACATGCTGACTACCATCCATGATGAGAGTACTTCACCTGTGGCTGTTTGGGGTCTACAATAAGCACATGGGTGGTGTTGATAGAGTAGATCAGAGGTTGGAACCGTACACTGCTATTCGTAAGGCTTACATTTGGTATAAGAAGTTGGCCATCCATCTCTTCAATTTAGCAACTTTCAATGCTTTTGTTGTGTTCAAGGAGAGTTCTCCTGCGTCAAAGTTGACTTTTGTTCAGTTTCAGGAGTCTGTCATAGGCAGCCTTGTTGTTGTGGAACAGGCAAGTGTTCCTAGAGTTGGAGTGGTGGAGGATGTGGCTCGATTGAAAGATCGCCACTTTCCTGATCACATTCCTCCTACACCCTCAAAAGACTTTCCCACTAGGAGATGTAGAGTCTGTTGGCGAAGAGGTACGCGGAAGGAGACTCGTATGTACTGCCTTGAGTGTCCTTCTAACCCTGGGCTGTGTGTGCCTGCTTGTTATAGAGCGTACCACAAGCAAAAGAATTATTGGGAGCAACCATGAGTGGTAAAGTGAACTGCCTGGTCTGTAATGTTTAAGAATTGTTGTTCTGTTTCAAGTTTGGCATTAGTGCAATGTATTTAGTTTCTGATTTTGTGTTAGTACATTTGTATCTATTTGCAATTTGTTTGTGTTTTCTTTTTGTATAAAAAATCCTAAATGTGATGGTGGTGTGTGTAGGCTGGTGCTTGGCTGGCGGTGTGCGTGGAGTGGCGCTTGGCTGGTGGTGTGCGTGGAGTGGCTCTTGGCTGGCGGTGTGCGTGGAGTGGCACTTGGCTGGCGGTGTGCGTGGAGTGGCACTTGGCTGGCGGTGTGCGTGGAGTGGCGCTTGGCTGGCGGTGTGCGTGGAGTGGCGCTTGGCTGGCGGTGTGCGTGGAGTGGCGCTTGGCTGGCGGTGTGCGTGGAGTGGCGCTTGGCTGGCGGTGTGCATGTAGTGGCGCTTGGCTGGTGGTGTGTGGGACTGGCGCTCGGCTGGCGGTGTGTGAGTAGTGACTTGCTGCTGGTCACTACACACACTGCTAGCCGAGCGACACTCCAAGCAATCCATCAGCTTGTGTGGTTGCTGTGTTAGGAATGTGGGCGTGTGAAAGTGATGGGCCCTTGAATGGCGCTGTCTGCTGGTGTGAGTGTTGTAATGTGATGGGCCCGCGGCTGGTGGTGTGAATGGTTTTGTATGTGTCACACGTATGAAAGGTGTATGAATGGCCTGTAAAGAGGTTGGTGCCTTGTCGTGGCTTTACAGCTCACGAGCTGTGAGTCAATGGTTCAGTTTCTCGTCCTTTCAATTATTAACAGTGCATTTCATTTTTGTGAAATAACTTGTTAATACAATTGTATATACTGAACCATCACTCACCCTCGTGCCAAATCCAACCAGTATGTGTGTGTGCTTGAGGATTAGATGGCTGTGCAGTAATATTTTTTTTTGTCTTTCTCAAGCAGGGTGTACCTTGTCCCTTTTTGTGAATGTTGTAATGTGTTTGTTTCGTGCCTGGTGGTGTGAATGGTCTTGTGTGTATCACGTATGAAAGGTGTGTGAATGGCCTGTAAAGCGGTTGGGGCCTTGACGTGGCTTTACAGCTCACGAGCTGCGAGTCACTGGTTCAGTTTTTTGTCCTTTCAATTATTGACAGTGCATTTCATTTTTGTGAAATCTCTTGTTAATAAAATTGTATATACTGAACCATCACTTGCCCTCGTGCCAAATCCAACCAGTATGTGTGTGTGCTTGAGGAATAGATGGCTGTGCAGTAATCTTTGTCTTTTTAGTCTGTCTGCCAAGGTGTACATTCCGTCTAAGAATAACCTACCAACTGTAGATATTGTCGTAAACGAAACACCCATGGGAGTACATGGTGATATCTCTCTTGTGGATCCTAACAAGTTATGGTACCCACAATGTCCTGCAAACCTCAAAATGTCTGTCACATTTTCCTTGCAATATTGTGCCAAAATTTTCACGCTGCAACATTGTCTATCAAAAAATGTTTTGGGCCCTTGCCTGTCGCGGGTACTTGGGCCTCCCACACAAGTGAGGCACCATTTTTATCGGGAGACCTGGGGGAACGCTGGGTGGTAGGAAATTCATGTGAGGCCAGTGATGCCACACTTTCCCACACAAAAATGTGTGAAAAAAGTGATTTTTTTCAGCTAAAATTGAGGTTTGCAGGGGATTCTGGGTAAGGAAACGTTGGGGGATCCACGCAAGCCATACCTCCCTGGAAGCCCCCGGGTGTCTACTTTTCAGAAATGTGTGGGTTTGGTAGGTTTCCTTAGATGGCCGCCGAGCACGGGGCCAAAAACCCAGGTGACCCCCCTTGCAAAACCAGGTGGTTTTGAGATAGGCAATTTTGATGTCGCCTCACTACGTTTTGGGCCCTTGCCTGTCGCGGGTACTTGGGCCTCCCACACAAGTGAGGCACCATTTTTATCGGGAGACCTGGGGGAACGCTGGGTGGTAGGAAATTTGTGTGAGGCCAGTGATGCCACACTTTCCCACACAAAAATGTGTGAAAAAAGTGATTTATTTCAGCTACAATTGAGGTTTGCAGGGGATTCTGGGTAAGGAAACGTTGGGGGATCCATGCAAGCCATACCTCCCTGGAAGCCCCCGGGTGTCTACTTTTCAGAAATGTGTGGGTTTCCCTAGATGGCCGCCGAGCACGGGGCCAAAAACCCAGGTGACCCCCTTGCAAAACCAGGTGGTTTTGAGATAGGCAATTTTGATGTCGCCTCACTACGTTTTGGGCCCTTGCCTGTCGCGGGTACTTGGGCCTCCCACACAAGTGAGGCACCATTTTTATCAAGAGACCTGGGGAACTCTGGGTGGTAGGAAATTTGTGTGAGGCCAGTGATGCCACACTTTCCCACACAAAAATGTGTGAAAAAGTGATTTTTTTCAGCTAAAATTGAGGTTTGCAGGGATTCTGGGTAAGGAAACGTTGGGGGATCCACGCAAGCCATACCTCCCTGGAAGCCCCCGGGTGTCTACTTTTCAGAAATGTGTGGGTTTGGTAGGTTTCCCTAGATGGCCACCGAGCACGGGGCCAAAAACCCAGGTGACACCCCTTGCAAAACCAGGTGGTTTTGAGATAGGCAATTTTGATGTCGCCTCACTACGTTTTGGGCCCTTGCCTGTCGCGGGTACTTGGGCCTCCCACACAAGTGAGGCACCATTTTTATCGGGAAACCTGGGGGAATGCTGGGTGGTAGGAAATTTGTGTGAGGCCAGTGATGCCACACTTTCCCACACAAAAATGTGTGAAAAAAGTGATTTTTTTCAGCTAAAATTGAGGTTTGCAGGGAATTCTGGGTAAGGAAACGTTGGGGGATCCACACAAGCCATACCTCCCTGGAAGCCCCCAGGTGTCTACTTTTCAGAAATGTGTGGGTTTGGTAGGTTTCCCTAGATGGCCGCCGAGCACGGGACCAAAAACCCAGGTGACCCCCCCTTGCAAAACCACGTGGTTTTGAGATAGGCAATTTTGATGTCGCCTCACTACGTTTTGGGCCTTTGCCTGTCGCGGGTACTTGGGCCTCCCACACAAGTGAGGCACCATTTTTATCGGGAGACCTGGGGGAACGCTGGGTGGTAGGAAATTTGTGTGAGGCCAGTGATGCCACACTTTCCCACACAAAAATGTGTGAAAAAAGTGATTTTTTTCAGCTAAAATTGAGGTTTGCAGGGGATTCTGGGTAAGGAAACGTTGGGGGATCCACGCAAGCCATACCTCCCTGGAAGCCCCCGGGTGTCTACCTTTCAGAAATGTGTGGGTTTGGTAGGTTTCCCTAGGTGCCGGCAGAGCTAGGGTTCACAATCTACAGCTAGGCACTTTGCCAAAAAAGGGTCATTTTTCACTGCGAAATTGAGGTGGGACCACGTTGCGTTTTGCGCCATTTCCTGTCGCGGGCACTAGGCCGACCCACACAAGTGAGGTACCATTTTTCTCGTAAGACTTTGGGGAATGCGGGGTGGGTAGAAATTTGTGGATCCACGCAGATTCCAGAACTTTCCACCACAGAAATGTGGAGAAAATGTGTTTTTTTTGACAATTTCTTAGGTTTGCAAGGGATTTTGGGTAACAGAACCTGGTGGGAGGCAGTCAAGTCACTGCATCCTGGATTCCCCTGGGTGTCTAGTTTTCAAAAATGTATAGGTTTGCTAGGTTTCCCTAGGTGCCGGCAGAGGTAGGGTTCAAAAACTACAGCTAGGCACTTTGCCAAAAAAGGGTCATTTTTCACTGCGAAATTGAGGTGTGACCAAGTTGTGTTTTGCGCCGTTTCCTGTCGCAGGCACTAGGCCGACCCACACAAGTGAGGTACCATTTTTCTCGTAAGACTTTGGGGAACGCGGGGTGGTTGGAAATTTGTAGATCCACGCAGATTCCAGAACTTTCCACCACAGAAATGTGGGGAAAATGTGTTTATTTTGACAATTTTTTAGGTTTGCAAGGGATTCTGGGTAACAGAACCTGGTGGGAGGCAGTCAAGTCACCCCATCCTGGATTCCCCTGGGTGTCTAGTTTTCAAAAATGTATAGGTTTGCTAGGTTTCCCTAGGTGCCGGCTAGAGTTAGGGTTCAAAAACTACAGCTAGGCACTTTGCAAAAAAAGGGTCATTTTTCACTGCGAAATTGAGGTGTGACCACGTTGCGTTTTGCGCCATTTCCTGTTGCGGGCACTAGGCCGACCCACACAAGTGAGGTACCATTTTTCTCATAAGACTTTGGGGAATGCGGGGTGGGCGGAAATTTGTGGATCCACGCAGATTCCAGAACTTTCCACCACAGATATGTGGGAAAAATGTGTTTTTTTGGACAGTTTTTTAGGTTTGCAAGGGATTCTGGGTAACAGAACCTGGTGGGAGGCAGTCAAGTCACCCCATCCTGGATTTCGCTGGGTGTCTAGTTTTCAAACATGTATAGGTTTGCTAGGTTTCCCTTGGTGCCGGCAGAGGTAGGGTTCAAAAACTACAGCTAGGCACTTTGCCAAAAAAGGGTCATTTTTCACTGCGAAATTGAGGTGTGACCAAGTTGTGTTTTGCGCCGTTTCCTGTCGCACGCACTAGGCCGACCCACACAAGTGAGGTACCATTTTTCTCATAAGACTTTGGGGAATGCGGGGTGGGCGGAAATTTGTGGATCCACGCAGATTCCAGAACTTTCCACCACAGAAATGTGGGAAAAATTTGTTTTTTTGGACAGTTTTT
Organism: Calotriton arnoldi; assembly: GCA_963921515.1. Lineage (NCBI taxonomy): Eukaryota > Metazoa > Chordata > Amphibia > Caudata > Salamandridae > Calotriton > Calotriton arnoldi. Next base: position 31,888 of record CAWUFW010022752.1, on the reverse strand, counting down.
TAGGTTTGCGAGGGATTCTGGGTAACAGAACCTGGTGGGAGGCAGTCAAGTCACCCCATCCTGGATTCCGCTGGGTGTCTAGTTTTCAAAAATGTATAGGTTTGCTAGGTTTCCCTTGGTGCCGGCAGAGGTAGGGTTCAAAAACTACAGCTAGGCACTTTGCCAAAAAAGGGTCATTTTTCACTGCGAAATTGAGGTGTGACCAAGTTGTGTTTTGCGCCGTTTCCTGTCGCACGCACTAGGCCGACCCACACAAGTGAGGTACCATTTTTCTCGTAAGACTTTGGGGAACGCGGGGTGGGTGGAAATTTGTGGATCCACGCAGATTCCAGAACTTTCCACCACAGAAATGTGGGGAAAATGTGTTTTGTTTGACACTTTTTTAGGTTTGCAAGGGATTCTGGGTAACAGAACCTGGTGGGAGGCAGTCAAGTCACCCCATCCTGGATTCCCCTGGGTGTCTAGTTTTCAAAAATGTATAGGTTTGCTAGGTTTCCCTAGGTGCCGGCAGAGGTAGGGTTCAAAAACTACAGCTAGGCACTTTGCAAAAAAAGGGTCATTTTTCACTGCGAAATTGAGGTGTGACCACGTTGCATTTTGTGCCGTTTCCTGTCGCAGGCACTAGGCCGACCCACACAAGTGAGGTACCATTTTTCTCGGAAGACTTTGGGGAACGCGGGGTGGGTGGAAATTTGTGGATCCACACAGATTCCAGAACTTTCCACCACAGAAATGTGGGGAAAATGTGGTTTTTTTGACAATTCTTTAGGTTTGCAAGGGATTCTGGGTAACAGAACCTGGTGGGAGGCAGTCAAGTCACCCCATCCTGGATTCCCCTGGGTGTCTAGTTTCCAAAAATGTATAGGTTTGCTAGGTTTCCCTTGGTGCCGGCAGAGCTAGGGTTCAAAAACTACACCTAGGCACTTTGCCAAAAAAGGGTCATTTTTCACTGCAAAATTGAAGTGTGACCACGTTGCGTTTTGCGTCGTTTCCTGTCGCAGGCACTAGGCCGACCCACACAAGTGAGGTACCATTTTTCTCATAAGACTTTGGGGAACACGGGGTGGGTGGAAATCTGTGGATCCACGCAGATTCCAGAACTTTCCACCACAGAAATGTGGGGAAAATTTGTTTTTTTGGACAATTTTTTAGGTTTGCAAGGGATTCTGGGTAACAGAACCTGGTGAGAGGCAGTCAAGTCACCCCATCCTGGATTCCCCTGGGTGTCTAGTTTTCAAAAATGTATAGGTTTGCTAGGTTTCCCTAGGTGCCGGCAGAGCTAGGGTTAAAAAACTACAGCTAGGCACTTTGCCCAAAAAGGGTAATTTTTCACTGCGAAATTGAGGTGTGACCACGTTGCGTTTTGCGCCGTTTCCTGTCGCAGGCACTAGGCCGACCCACACAAGTGAGGTACCATTTTTCTCGCAAGACTTTGGGGAACACGGGGTGGGTGGAAATTTGTGGATCCACGCAGATTCCAGAACTTTCCACCACAGAAATGTGGGGAAAATGTGTTTTTTTGACAATTTTTAGGTTTGCGAGGGATTCTGGGTAACAGAACCTGGTGGGAGGCAGTCAAGTCACCCCATCCTGGATTCCCCTGGGTGTCTAGTTTTCAAAAATGTATAGGTTTGCTAGGTTTCCCTAGGTGCCGGCAGAGCTAGGGTTCAAAAACTACAGCTAGGCACTTTGCCAAAAAAGGGTCATTTTTCACTGCGAAATTGAGGTGTGACCACGTCGCGTTTTGCGCCATTTCCTGTCGCAGGCACTAGGCCGACCCACACAAGTGAGGTACCAGTTTTCTCGTAAGACTTTGGGGAACGCGGGGTGGGTGGAAATTTGTGGATCCACGCAGATTACAGAACTTTCCACAACAGAAATGTGGGGAAAATGTGTTTTTTTTGACAATTTGTTAGGTTTGCGAGGAATTCTGGGTAACAGAACCTGGTGGGAGGCAGTCAAGTCACCCCATCCTGGATTCCCCTGGGTGTCTAGTTTCCAAAAATGTATAGGCTTGCAAGGTTTCCCTAGGTGCCGGCAGAGCTAGGGTTAAAAAACTACAGCTAGGCACATTGCAAAAAAAGGGTCATTTTTCACTGTGAAAATGTGGTGCGTCCACGTTGCGTTTTGCGCTGCTTCCTGTCGCGGGCACTAGGCCTACCCACACAAGTGAGGTACCATTCTTTTCGGAAGACCTTGGGGAACGCGGGGTGGGTGGAATTTTGTGGATCCACGCAGATTCCAGAACTTTCCACCACAGAATAGTGAGGAAAATGTGTTTTTTTTACCAATTGTTTAGGTTTGCAAGGGATTCTGGGTAACAGAACCTGGTGAGAGCCAGTCAAGTCACCCCATCCTGAATTCCCCTGGGTGTCTAGTTTTCAAAAATGTATAGGTTTGCTAGGTTTCCCTAAGTGCCCGCAGAGCTAGGGTTCAAAAACTACAGCTAGGCACTTTGCAAAAAAAGGGTAATCTTTCATTGTGAAAATGTAGTACGTCCACATTGCATTTTGAGCCATTTCCTGTTGTGGGCACAAGGCCTACCCACACAAGTGAGGTACCATTTTTATCGGGAGACTTAGGGTAACACAGAATTGTAGAGCAACTGTTATTACCTATTGACTTTCGATGCATTTCTGCCTTCCAAATGAAAGACAATGTGTAAAAAATAAGTCATTTTGAAAAATGACCTATAATTCTCATGCTAGTATGGGTACCCCCAATTTCGGAAATGTGCAAATATCTACTGTTTCTAAAATCTACATTTTGTTCCCATTTCAGAAATACATAGGTGTCTTTCATAACAATTTTTCCATGTATACATTTTCCCAAAATAATTGCTATATACCCGGTACATAATAAAAAACCATTGCAAGATGCTGCTCAGTTATTGACTCTGGGTTCGTCGGGTTCTTGGTGAACCTACAAGTCCTATATATCCCCACAACCAGAAAGGTCCAGCGGATATATCGGTATATTGCTTTTAAATAGCTGTCATAATTAGAAGAAGTTACAGGTGAAAACGTTGACACAAATGGCTGTTTTTTTCAACTAATTTTCAGTTATTCCTTCATTTAACTGTTAGTTTCTATAAGTAAAACTTTAAGGATCTACACAAATGACCCCTTGCTGAATTCAGAATTTTGTCTACTTTTCAGAAATGTATGGCTTTTCAGGATCCATTATCGGTTTCATACCCATTTCTACCATTAACTGGAAGGAGGTTGAAAGCACAAAAAATAGCAAAAATAGACTATGTCCCAGAAAAATGCCAAAACTGTGTAAAAAAGTTGGTTTTCTGACAAAAGTATGCTTGTCCCTGAAAGCTGGGAAGATGGTGATTTCAGCACCACAACCCCTTTTGATGCCATTTGCAGGGAAAAAAACAAGACGCTTTCATCTGTAGCCCTTTTTTTGCATTTTTCCCAAAAAAAACAAAATTTAGCTCTATTTTGGCTAATTTCTGGGTCCCCTCCAGGGGAATTCACAAACCCTGGGTACCTTTACAATCCCCATGATGTTAGAAAAAAAGGACGCAAATTTGGCGTGGATACCTTATGTGGTCAAAAAGTTACAGGGTCCTAAGCGCGCACTACCCCAAATAGCCAAAAAAAGGCTTAGCACAGGGGGGGAAAAGGCCTAGCAGCGAAGGGGTTAAAGGGCTCCTTAAGTGGGTGGCATAATCAGTGCTGCAGTCCCACTAGTAGCCTTTAATTTACAGGCCCTGGGCACATGTAGTGCCACATTACTAGGGACTTATAAGTAAATTAAATATGTCAATTGGGGATAAGCTGATATTACCATGTTTTAATGAGTGAGCACATGCACTTTAGCACTGGTTAGCAGTGGTAAAGTGTGCATAGTCTGAAAGCCAGCAAAAACGAGAACAGGAAAAATGGAGGAGGAAGGCAAAAAGTATGGGTGAAGACCAGCCTAAGGCTGACTGGTCTAACATGTGTCACCCTAGCTGAACCTGGGGAGAACTACCCAACCCCTGGGGTTCTCATCACCAAGGCAGAAGAACCTAGATAGACCATCAGCAGCATTTGCATGCTCTGACCAAGGATGGTGTTCCTCCGTAAAGTCCATTCCCTGTAAAGGAGATTGACTACCTCAACATTTTGGGATTTTCACCCCTCATTTGCATTAGCCATCTGAGGGGTCTTTAGTCTGTCTGAACCTGGAAGTGAGTCTCAAACAGGTATGGATTCAGCTTCTTCAGTGCCCAGACCATGGCAAAGGCCTACTTTTCAGTCGCACTCCTACTCTGTTCCTGTGAAAGTATCCTCCTCCTAATGAAGGCTTCCGGTTAGTCTAGGCCCTCTTCTTTTAACTGTGCTAAGACCTCCCCTATGCTATGCTCTGAAGCATCTGTCTGCACTATGAACTCCTTAGAGAAGTTAGGAGACTTGAGTACGGGTGCTGTGCATATGGCCTCCTTTATGGTATTAAAGGCTTTCTGGCAGGCCTCTGTCCAGATCACCTGTCTGGGCTGCTTCTGTTAAGGGGACCATTATGGTGCCATATCCCTTAACAAACCTCCGATATTATCCTGTGAGGCCAAGGAAGGTCCTCACCTCTGTCTGTGTTTTAGGGGGTTGCCAGGTCAGGATAGTCTCAACACCTGGCCTGTAGGGGCTGCACCTTGCCCCCGCCCACCATATGGCCCAGATAAACCACGGAACCCTGCTATATCTGGCACTTACTGGCCTTAATAGTCAGGCCCAGCTGTTGCTTAGCCTGAAGCACCTCCTGCAGGTGATACAGATGTTCATTCCAGCTGGAGCAGTAAATAGCTATGTTGTCCAGGTAGGCGGTAGAGAATGCCTCCTTCCCAGTCAGGACCCTGTTGACCAACCTCTGAAAGGTGGCATCGGCATTCTTCAAATGAAAGGGCATCACCCGAAACTGAAAGTGGCCCCTAGGGTTGAAAATGCTGACCTCTCCTTTGGCCCCTCAGTCAGAGCGATCTGCCAGTATCCTGATGTCAAATCAAATATACTGAGAAATTTGGCAGCGCCCAGTCTGCCTATGAGGTCATCAGCTCAGGGAATGGGGTGTGCGTCAGTCTTCATGATGGAGTTGAGACCCCAATAGTCCACACAGAACCTAAATTCTGGCGTGGCGCCAGATGGGACAGCCTTAGGTACCAGTACCCCGGGGCTGGACCAGGGAAAGTTGGAGGGCTCAATCACTCCTAACACCAGCATCTTGGAGACCTCTTCCTTGATTCTGACCCTCACCTTGTCTGACAATCTGTAAATCTTATTTTAAATAGGTGGACTTTCTCCAGTGTCTATGTCATGGATGCACATGTGTGTGAGTCCAGGGGTGAGGGAGAACAGAGAGGCAAACTGTAGCAGTAACTGGCGACAGTCAGTCTGCTGTTTTGATGTCAGAGTAAGGGAGAGGTTGACACCCTCCACTGACCCATCGTGCTCCTGGGCAGATAGGAGGTCAGGGAGAGGCTCGCTCTCCTCTTCTACTCCTTCATCTGTCACTAGGAGCATGTTCACTTAGGACCTCTCAAAGCGCGGTTTGAGGCGGTTCACATGGAGTACCTTAAAGAGGTTTACAGTTCTCTGGAAGGCTACCAAGAAAATGGACTACCCTTTCCGCTTCTTCACTCCGTATGGGCCTGTCCAGCAATCCTGGAGAGCTCTGGCCTCCACCAGCTCATTTACCCATACCTTCTGGCCAGGTTGAAACTCTAGCAGAGTGGCCTTCTGGTCATACCAGAGTTCCATAAATTCTTGACTTGCCTCAAGACTGCTTTTCGCTTTTTTCCAGAAAAGGTGCATCTGGTGGCTGAGGGCTGGCATGTAGCTGACCATACTCTGAGGGGGTTTCCTGGGACCTTGCTCCCACCCCTTTTTTGTTTAAGGCTAAGAGGTCCCCTACCAGGGTGGCCATAGAGGAGTTCAAAGGGGCTAAATAAACCCAACCCCTTCTATGGCCCCTCCCTGTAGGCAAAGAGAAGGCATGGCAGGAGGATGTCCCATTTACGCCTCATGGTCTCAGGTAGGCCCATTATCATGCCCTTCAGGGTCTTCTTGAATACTTCTACAAGACTGTTGGTTTGGGGGTGATAGGGTTGGAGAACATATGAGTTACTCCACACTCATCCCTCATGGACTTCATGTACGCTGACATGAAGTTAGTGCCTCTGTCAGACACCACCTCTTTGGGGAATCCCACATGGGTAAAAAACCCCACCAGGGCCTTGGCCACTGCAGGTGCAGTCACTGAACTCATAAGGATGACCTCTCGGTAGCATGTGGAGTGGTCCACCAAGACCAGGATGAACCTGTTGCCTAAAGCTTTCTATGGGCTCAAGGGTCCAACAATGTCCATGTCTACCCTCTCAAAGGGAGAGCTAATGACAGGTAATGGGTTCAGGGGAGCCTTGGGTTTTTTTCCTGACTTCCCACTGGACTGGCAGGTGGGACAGGACCTACAGAATGCATTTGAAACTGTCTTGAGCCAAGGCCAATAGAAGTGGGCAACAAACTTGGCGACAGTTTTGTCTTGCCTCAGATGTCCTGCCAGTAGTATGTCATGAGCCAAACCCAGAAGGAAGGTTCTGTATCACTGGGGGACCACCAGAACATGGCTGCCCTAGATCCAGGCACCTTAGGCCTGCTAAATAGGAGGTCATTCTACCACTAGAGCAGGTGATCTCTACAGGTGTTACCTGCTGCCTGGGCCTCAGCTTGCCGCCTCAAGCCCTCTAGAGGCTGGCACTCTTTCTGTGACTTTCAGAATTCCTCCCTGGTGGGCCCTCCCTCAACTTGCCAACCAGCAACCTCAGGCAGGTCACTTAGGGTGACAAAATCATGCCTGGTAGGCTCAAGGGCATCCTCTTCAGATGCCTCATCAAACTTGACCGTGGGAACTTCAGGGGCTGGTTTCCCACACAGCTAGCCCCTCTTCTTTATGGCAGCTGTCTGGGCCATTGTTCCAGGCTCAAGATGCTCTTGACTCCCTTGCAGGGCAGCCTTGGACCTTGTGATCATACAGGCCCATTCAGGCAGTCCCTGCATCTCCAAGTGTGACCTGAGCTCTACCTTCCTCCAGATAGTGTGCTCCAGGTTGTTGTCCAACAGACAATCTACAGGCATGGCATGGCTCACTTTTAGAGAACCTGAGACCCCCCACTCAAAGGGTTCTAGAGCCAAGGGTACGTGTCTCTACGGTTTTTGGTGACTGTGACTTGGTGGAATGTGTTAGGGAGGACCTTCTCCTAAGGACACCAGCTTGGGCTCTTCTTTCCGACCCCTCTCTCAGATGATATGTGTGCATAGTAGGGTGTGGGGAGGGATGGGTCTCCCTTTTCAGACCCTTCTCTCAGATGACTGATGCATGCAGTATGGTGTGGGAAGGGACTGACCTCTTCTTTCAGACCTTTCTCTCAGATGATGGGTAGGAGTAGTAGGGAGTTGGGAGTTGGGAGGGACTAGCCTCTCCTTTCAGACCCCTCTCTCAGATGAAAGGTGTGCATAGTAGGGTGTGGGGAGGTACTGGCCTCTCCTTTCAGACCTTTCTCTCCGATGACAGGAGTGAGTAGTAGGGTGTGGGAAAGGACTGGTCTCTCCACTGAGACCTCTCTTTAATGATGGGTGTGCACTGTAGGGTGTGGAGAGGGACTGCGCTCTCCTTTCAGACCTCTTTCTCAAATGATGGATGTGCATAGTAGGGAGTGTGGAGGGACTGGCCTCTCTTTTCACCCCTCTCTCAGATGACGGGTGTGCATAGTAGGGAGTAGGGAGGGACTGCCCTGTCCTTTCAGACCTTTCTCTCAGATGATGGGTGTGCATAACAGGGAGTGGGGAGGGGATGGCCTCCCCTTTAAGACACCTCTCTCAGATGATGGGTGTGCGTAGTAGGGAGTGGGGAGGGACTGAGCTCTCTGCTGAGACGCGGTGCATAATAGGAAGTGGGGAAGAACTGGCTTCTTCTACATCCCTTCCTCAGATGACAGGTGTGCATAGTCAGGAGTCGGGAGGGACTGGACTCTCCATTCAGACCCCTCCCTCAGATGATGGATGTGCATAGTAAAGAGTGGAGAGGGACTGGCCTCTCCTTTCAGACCACTCTCTCAGACGACGGGTGTGCACAGTAGGGTGTGGGGAGGGATTGGGCTCTCCTTTCAGAGCCCTCTCTTTGATTACAAGTGTGCGTAGTAGGGAGGGACTGACTTCTCCTTTCAGATCTATCTCTCATATGACTGGTGCACGTAGTAAGGTGTGGGGAGTGGCTGGCCTCTTCTTTCAGACTTTTCTCTCAGATGATCAGTGTGTGTAGTAGGGAGTTGGGAGGGACTGGCCTCTCCTTTCAGACACCTCTCTCAGATGACGGGTGTGCGTAGTAGGGAGTGGGGAGGGACTGGCCTCTCCTTTCAGACCCCTCTCTCAGATGACGGGTGTGAGTAGTAGGGTGTGGGGAGGGACTGGGATCTCCTTTCAGATCCCTCTCAGATGACGGGTATGTGTAGTTTGGTGTAGGGAGGGGCTGGCCTTTCCTTTCAGACCCCTCTCTCAGATGACAGATGTGCATAGTTTGGTGTGGGGGGACTGGCCTCTCCTTCCAAACTTCTCGCTCAGATGATGGGTGTGCATAGTAGGGTGTTTGGAGGGACTAACCTCTCTGCTGAGACATCTCTCTATAATGATGGGTGTGTGTAGTAGGGTGTGGAGAGGGACTGGGCCCTCCTTTCAGAGCTCTTTCTCAGATGATGGGTGTGCATAGTAGGTGGTGGGCAGGGACTAGCCTCTCCTTCCAGACCCCTTTCTCAGATGGCAGGTGTGCGTAGTAGGGTCTGTTGAGGGACTGACCTCTGCTTTCAGACTCCTCTCTCGGATGACGGGTGTGCATATTAGGGTCTGGGGAGGCACTTGCCTGTTCTTTCAGACCCCTCTCTCAGATGTAGGTGTGCATAGGAGGGTGAGAGGAGGGACTGGCATCTCCGCTGAGACCCCTCTCCTGGATGATAGGTATGCCTACTAGGGTGTGGGAAGAGCCTTAACTCTACTCACAACTCTTCCCAAGCCAATGGGTGTAAATAGTAGACTCTGATAAACACCATCTCCACTAAGACTCCTTCCTACAGTAAAAAGTGTGCATACCAGAGTGTATTGAAAATCACCTACTCCTTCATATTTTTCATGATCTTGCAGGAATCTTACGAGATTGTAACTACCTTCTACTCATCACAGTACTCATGTCTTACACACTTCCTCTCAACAACAAGCTCAACAATATTAATTTCTTCTAGCAGAGTCTATTCAGCACTCACCTACTCCTTTTTACTATTCACAATGCTGCGAGAGCCCGTCGAGATCGCATATATTTTTTTAAAACAATATACATTTACTTTCCTCACAGCAGTTATGCCTTAGAGACCTCCTCTCCAAATCTAGGGGGACAGCATACCTTTCTTCTGCCCCCTTATATAGCTTTTTTACTTAATTCCCACAACACCTGCAATTTTTCACAGTAAACATTAGTGACTGCCAATTCATTTCCAAAACTCCAACAACCAGCCAATCAGAGTGCTCGCTCTTGTGGGACTCGCGGGAGGCTCTCGCTTCCATTAGAGTGTGAAGGCTCAAGGGAAAAATGGGTCTCTCGGCTAATCACAGGTCTCTGTTTTTAAATTTGCACTCTTACGGTACACTCACAAGACTCTTGCGGACCCAGCTGCTAAAATATACAATTATGTTTGAACCTAAATTTCTCTAAAACTCCTGAACGGATTTACACCAAATCAGCAAAAAGGACAATCTGTGGACCAAGATGTTTCTTCCTGCCAAGTTTGGTATAATTCCTTTCAGCAGATTTTGCTGTAGCCTTGTCTAAAAAAGTCTATGGAAACTGCTTGGGGATTTTGCATTTTGGGACCTACTTTTTTCCCCAGCCCCCCCTTGACGAATCACTTTCCAGTAAGGAGCTGAGGTGGATGAACTTTTTGGGGGGGAACGTTTTGTGAAGATTTGTCAAACAGGGCCAGCATTATTAGCAGACCAAAAAACACTCTTTCTATGAAAAAACAGACCTAACTGTAATTACCTAGTGGCAACCACCACTGGGTAATATATATATATATATATATGCATTTCATGTTCTCACGATTAGGAACATTATTTTAACACACTGCTCCAGGCTCGCCTGATCTTGGAGCAACTTTAGGGTTTATTACTCACATATCATGGCACCTTCACACTTTTCCCCGTCCTACTTCACTTTTATCCAATATTGCTCATTAGTGACCCCATTGTTTAGTAGATTAACAAATTCACATTTTTTGGCCATCTAGTGAACAACACACACCACACGCAGACTTCGACATGTTACATATGACTCTTACAACACTTAGGCCCATCTTGAGTACCCGCACTTAGCGTACATAGCAACATGACTTCAAATGCGCTCTCGCTAAATAGTTAACCGCAAGGGCATTCACACGTAAAGGCTGCAATAGATGCGCTTCATCAACTGTTCCCCAGTTAGTGATGATGGCACACCTGGTTCCTTGTATTTTACCCGTGCCACATGGCATTCACGGTGGTTTTCAGGAACATATACTCGTGTTACCTCATCTAATTCTAGAATAAGTTTCTATCACAGATACATCTTGGGAGACTTATATTTTTATAACGCCCTTTTCCATACATTGATAATGCCTCTAACTTTGCCCACACCTGCTTACCTTTCAACACACTGCGCATCACTGGAGTTACAGAATGCTGGGTCATCTGCACTGTCAGATAGAGCACTAGTCTTTTGTCTATGTCTGTCACTGTAGTTTGCTTGTCATTTTTGCGCCTAGTCATCGGCTGATGACAAGATGATTTACTGCATGCTGCAAAATTGCCACATTTTTGCCATGTCACAATAAACATAGAAAAGTCACTAATAGATACTATAAATACAATGTCCATTTTCAAAGCACGCTATGTGATCAAGACCACAGGCTTGTGGTCGAAACACGTCATCCTGACATGCTAAGGCAATAAACTGATTCATTGTATCTTCAACTGGAGTCTGTGCCCTTGTTTGGCCCGCTGCGGTCGTTCACTGGGATTCTGGTTTCGTGCTTAAGCGGAGCACGACTGGTTCTGCACCACAGACCCCCTCTTTGCTGTCAAGGGCTCCTGTGAGTTTCTTCAGTCGAACGAAGGATTTTTTCTCCTGGAGGAGAACGGAACAATCACTGCCCCCTGCCTAGCCATGAAAACGCTGCTGATATCTTGCCACGTTTGAGCTGTGCGCCGAGTCGGAGGACCCGTCCATCACCTCTATACCAGTGGGTGAGTGTATGCATGCAAGGGAGTTGGCAGGTTAGAAGAGGTAATAAGATTGGCTGCCGCATAAACATTGACGTTTGTATATACCATATCGACAGCCACAACAAATTTTTGCTTTATTCAGCATGTCAAACCAAGCGCTGCGGGAAAGGGAAGCAGCTGCCGATGCGTTGTTTGACAACTTACCGACACTGGACAACCAACAACAAGCCCCCACGGCTGTAGGGGCTCCAAGCGGCGACATCAAAACCAAACTCAAAAACCTTGAAAAATTGATGCGCAACGAACTAACCAAGTGGTGGGAGTGCAAGTCTCTGCAAAAGTACCGCGATGTGGGCCGTATTCCACGAGGCCTAAGAATCATGCTGGCACCAAGCTTTGACAACCCTAACCCACTCATGCTCAAAGAGTGGGCGGAGAGCAACCAGGAGGCCTCAATGCGCCTAGTAGTTATCCTCATCAAATATGCGGACATTGATCGCAGTGAACTACAAAACAAAATTGATCAAATAAACGATGAACTTGACAGCTCAGACCAAAAAGAAGTAGTCAGCAATTGCCGTGAAGAAATAATGACAAAATTGAGAAAACATGAAGAAACAATAAAACACGTAAGGCATTCATATTTGCTCTGGACAAGGCCGACTATGAGTGTGGACACATTTTTACCTTTGCTAGGAAATTCGACTCTGCGAAAAGACAGAAACTCAATAAATCCACAAAACTCCCCGCACCTGCAACGTCAACTGCCTTGTCCCATGAGGAAATAGGCTCGGCTCAACATCTGACCTGAGCTCTACCGGGGAAACCGGCACAGACTCAGAAGATGGCAGCAGCATGAGTAACAGGGACCCCAGACTAAGAAACAACTTCAGTCTAACAGAGGAACTGGGTTTTTTAGTCGAGGACAGGCATCAAACATTGCACCCACGAGCACCGAGGAAACAAAATACAGGCGCAACTGCAGAAGACGTGAGCGCAGAAAGCGGAGGAAATCAAAGAGGAAACTACAACAAAAAAAGAGGCAACTGGAGACGAAAATAAAGGATAACCCCAACACAGTTATAAATCTCTCTAACCTACAACTAACCGAGGCAGAAACACAACTTCTCTCTTTAGGTTTGACCTACTGCCCAGAAAGTAGTTTTGATTACACAGCCACCCGTATTGACATTTTCAACTTCATCCGAAAACTCAAACTCAACAAATTTTTCAAACAGAAACATGGCAACAAACCTCCAACTACTGACAGCAACGAAACGGTCCACACTCAAGGCACTCTTGCAGTCTCGGACATTGCCACAATTAGAACCATGACAGAACTAGAATCTCCAACTGACAATGCCCCAACACAACTACTTTTACACAACGCTGGTATAGACACCTCAACCAAAATCACGAGTCCGTTCAAGCCACCATCCACTTTCAGATCAGTTGACTGGGGGTGAGTGCTTGCAATGTTCAACACTCCGTCCATCATCCCCTTTGGTTTTGCTAAGTTCGCCCTAAGTTGGCAGGGTATGCCCAGACGTGGGTCCCTTGCTCACTTTGCTACTGGATTCAAGATAGCCTGGCTGATGAGGGTTATGAACCCGAAACCGGTCCCAGGATGCTTGTTTCCGGTCCAGGGAAGACATGGCTTGGCAGTTCGGGCTGGACTGTTCCCATGAGGCACAGCGTCAGACTGATTTGCATATGGCCATGTCTGAACTGGGGTGGTGGAGTGAGCTAAAGAATGATGATGGATTAAACCCAGATCAGTTGACTGGGAGTGAGTGCTTGCAATGTTCAACACTCCGTCCATCATCCCCTTTGGTTTTCCTAAGTTCGCCCTAAGTTGGCAGTGTATGCCCAGACGTGGGTCCCTTGCTCACTTTGCTACTGGATTCAAGATAGCCTGGCTGATGAGAATTATGAACCCGAAACCGGTCCCAGGATGCTTGTTTCCGGTCCAGGGAAGACATGGCTTGGCAGTTCGGGCTGGACTGTTCCCATGAGGCACAGGGTCAGACTGATTTGCATATGGCCATGTCTGAACTGGGGTGGCGGAGTGAGCTAAAGAATGATGATGGATTAAACCCAGATCAGTTGACTGGGGGTGAGTGCTTGCAATGTTCAACACTCCGTCCATCATCCCCTTTGGTTTTGCTAAATGCTGGTATGTAGACACTGAAGTTCGTATTAGAACTGACAACACGGGCATTGTTTAATCCGACTCTGTGTCGAGGCGTCCTAGTTTCAATACGGAAATGTCCAGTTAATCCCCAACTTGTAAACATGCTTTTGATTACTGAACTCGAAGCTCAGACTCTGTGGGGACTCCAAATGGATTAACCACATACGAATGGGGAGTGTTTCTCCTAATAGTTTGAGGGAAATAGATGCAGTAAGTTGGTTGATCGAATTGGTAGGGCAATTACACAATGCAATAAAAATGCTGTTGGTTAAAAATAGATATAATATGGCGTTTATAGCTCACAGTTTATTGATAGAATAGACATTGAGTAAAATAGAAGCAGTAAGTTTGCTTAGTGAATTGAGAGTGCTATTATAATGCTGATAGTGATGTGCACGGATTTTTTGTATTTTAGATACCCCTGACGAAGGGATTCATCCCGAAATGCATTGGGTCACTTTTTAATAAAGTCATGACATGTGGAACCTACTACTGCTCCTGTGCTTGTGTGAACACTTCTGCAAAAATATTTGAATAAATAAAATGAATTGAAGTAAAGTATAAAAGAAGGCGAAAAAGAAATGGAGTAAAACATGATAAACAGAAGATTAAGGAATATGAATTTGATTCATTGGATTCATTCAGTTCAAATGGCTGTGCTGCTTGATTGGAACCGAATGGGGTTCCTTTGTGTTTGTTACATTGCAGCACAATGGGGCGGAGCGCGGAGCAAGCATGCACGCCTACATAGGTCTGAAGGTGTTTAAGCTTTTCAAATAAACTGGGATTACTTTGGTGTGCATCTCACCACCTCTGATGCTCATTGTATGATTTTTTCCGTCCTACGTGAGTTTGCACCCATGGATAAAACAAGGATTAAGCATGAAATACAAAGGAAGTGAATAAACGGGACAAAATTGTTATGAAAATCAAGAAGAATGGCACAGGAGTTGGGTTTCCGGTCACGGCCCTTCACGATTCAGCATGCAAATATGACTGGTATTTTAAAGACTGTGAAGTTGTCACCACTTTCATGAAGACGGACTGTTTGAACAAAATCTGAGGACATTATACTCTTGTTTGGGTTTGTCCATTATTGTGGCTATTGGTTACACATAATTATTGAATTGGTAATTGGGACTCAGGGGAGTATATAATACCAAGAAGGATTTGTTACACAGCATTCTGGGACATGTATTATTAGACAGCAAACAGGCATGAGGGTGAGTGCGCTTAACACGAAGTCCATTGTTTAATTTTCTGTCAGAGCCTTCCCACATTGATACACGTGACAACTCACCTTGGGGGAGTTGGGTTGATAATATAAGGAGCGCGCTTCCACCAGTTGACTTAGCCATTCCCGAAAGGGAGACGTGTGCTTCTACACTCCATGAAATTCGACGCCATGGCAGTTTTATGGTTGTTTAAAAGAGTCAGCACCCCACGCGGGAGGGGGTCTTTTGAATACTGGACGTAAATGCACCACGTGTCACGGTAAGTGCCCTTGAGATGATAAGTGTCTAAGGGATAAAGAACAAGTGATGTACACCAATATGGGCTAGGTTCATGTTAAATTAGGGAAGGTTTTCCAGTGACACGCAACAATAGATAAAGGTACGGGCGGTTTGGAAAGGAAGTGCTGTTCAATGTACCATAAATGTTGTTGGTTATAAAAGACGCAGTGTTTCTCTTAACAGTTTGAGGGAAATAGATGCAGTAAGTTGGTTAATCAAATTGGTAGGGCAATTACAATGCATTAAAAATACCGTTGGTTAAAAATAGATATAATATGGCGTTTATAGCTCACAGTTTATTGATAGAATAGACATTGAGTAAAATAGAAGCAGTAAGTTTGCTTAGTGAATTGAGAGTGCTATTATAATGCTGATAGTGATGTGCACTGATTTTTTGTATTTTAAATACCCCTGACGAAGGGATTCATCCCGAAATGCATTGGGTCACTTTTTAATAAAGTCATGACATGTGGAACCTACTACTGCTCCTGTGCTTGTGTGAACACTTCTGCAAAAATATTTGAATAAATAAAATGAATTGAAGTAAAGTATAAAAGAATGTGAAAAAGAAATGGAGTAAAACATGATAAACAGAAGATTAAGGAATATGAATTTGATTCATTGGATTCATTCAGTTCAAATGGCTGTGCTGCTTGATTGGAACCGAATGGGGTTCCTTCGTGTTTGTTACATTGCAGCGCAATGGGGCGGAGCGCGGAGCAAGCATGCACGCCTACATAGGTCTGAAGGTGTTTAAGCTTTTCAAATAAACTGGGATTACTTTGGTGTGCATCTCACCACCTCTGATGCTCATTGTATATATGTATGTACATATATATATATATATATATATATTTACTGAAAAAGCCACAGGTTTCAGGGACGCTATAGTTAGTTGGACATTTCACTCGTACAAAACCAGAGAAATTCGGCCGTTATAGTTAGTTCAGCTAACTATAACTCGCGCCCCCGCAATTCACTGCTGGTGACGTCACATATTACATCATTCATGACATGGTCAATGACATCACTGATGACATCAATGATGACATCTCAAATGACATCTCTTATGACATCACTGATGACATCATCCAGTGACTGTGTGTTTCTATAAAGTTTAAATATGTTTTATATATATGCCAAGGTGTATTGAAGAATGAGTGGGTGTATAAGTGTCTGGATGGAGGATTTAGTAGGTGCGTGACTGACTGTATAAGTGAGTGATTAAATGTGTCTTACTGAATCCATGGGTTAGTGACTAAACTGTGTGAATGTCTGTATCAGTCTGTCTGTTGTTGTGTAAGCTGCTGCATGGGTTGGTGAGTAGCTACATGAGTGTCTATATGGGTTATTGATTGGTTGCCTGAGTATTTGTATGGGTGCCTGAGTGTCTGTGTGGGTGGGTGGGGGGTGTGTGACTTTGTGCATAGATGTGTGAGTGGGTGATTCACTGGGTGTATGGGTTCAAGAGTGTGTCTGTGAAGGGCTGTATGGGTGAGTGAGTGAGCGTATGGCTGTGTTGGTGAGTGAATGGATGTCTCAGTGGTATATGTGTGAGTAACTACATATGTAAAAGGCAGTATATGTGAGTGTTGGAGTATATAAATGACTATATGTGAGAGTGAGTGATTGTGAGAGTGGCTGTATGAATGAGTGTGTGCTTGTGTCAGTGATTATATAAGAGAGTAAGTATGTGTTAGTATCTGTATGAATAGGTGAGGTGGTGTGTGTACAACTGTATAGGTGAGTAAATAGGAGTGTGATTGATTCTTTACATGACTGACTAGGTGTGTGAGTAACTCTATGGGTGAGTGGCGGTGTGTGAGTGTCTGTATAGGTGTATGAGTACATATGATACTGCGTGTTCCCCCCATTGCGTTATGTGCGTGTTCCCCCCATTATAAGTCCCCTGTGAAGTCACGCCCTCTCTACTACCTCAAGGAAGCTCTTCCATGATAGGAATTCTGTATTCCAAGCCTATAGAAGGGCCTTCTCAGTGTGCTTCGAGTTACTGCCACTTATTACAGTATTTTGCCTTTAGTGTATTTTGTACCCCATGTATCATATATTTTGTACCCCATGTACCCCCTGTTGAATCCACGCCCTCTCTACTACCTCAAGGAAGTTCTTCCACTATAGGAAATTCTGTACTCCAAGCCTATAGAAGCGCCTTCCCAGTGTGTCATGTGTGACTGCCATTTATTGCAGTATTATACCTCCATTTGTATTTGGTATCCCATGTTTCATGCACATCTGTCACTTTTTCCTATTGGAACTCATTCCTCTTTTGTATTTGGTTTGTTTGTTTTTGCACAATTGTCACTTTTTCCTCATGCAATGTAACGCTTGTCTTTGTATTATGCTCATTTGTATCCTCCTCCTTATGTAATGTTGCTGATCCTGTTGTGAAGCGCTCTGACACCCTCGGGTAAAGTCCGCGCTATATAAAAACGCATAAATAAATAAATAATAAATAAATATGATAGTGCTGTATTGCAGGGGCAGCTGGTGTTAGTGGGCAAAAGGGGCGTTGCCCTGCCATCCTGAGCCTGAGGGGAGAGGCAGAAAATGAATTTTTAAAACCAAGCAGCTGAAAATAAATGTCTACTTGTTGGCTGCTCTATTACTTTTGATGGGGCAGCTGTAATAAACTGCAGATGTCCTGCTGCGCATGTGCCTGCCAGGGCGAGGTCATCTTTCGACCTGCAGGCACAAGCTACAGCAGTGACATCATGGCAGGGGGTGTGCCGAGTTAGAATGACGTGGATAAGGCTGCTTATCAGGCGTTTACAAAATGGCCCTGGGAGGTGTTGGGAGAATTCTATTAATTTCAATGGCAGGGGACGGGGCACACTGAGAGGGAGAAGGAGGTAGTGGGTGGCAACAATTACCAGTCATCACGAGAGGGGGCGGGCTGTAGGAGGGGTGCAGCTCGCTGCTCTCTTCATTCCTTTCCTCATGTGTAGTAGTGTGCTTTCACTTTTGAAAGCGTTATGCAGCTGAAGCTGAGCCATGTCTCATTGTGTTTGTTACAGCGTAGGCTCAAAAGAATACAGGCTGGTAGGTGCCTATTTTCACTTTAAGCTGTAACTAATATACTTAACTTTTTGTGGATTTTTTATTTGCGTGCAGTTGAGCAGCCATGTGGTGTTCACGCAGGAGAGTTTGTAGTTAAACACAACCCAAAGGTATTGACGCGCATTACAGGAGCGCCCGGGCTACATTACTCAAGGTCAGATTTTTTAAGGCAACAGAAGGCTAAGTGATTTGCCCAGAATCACAGGATATACTTGGGCCGAGCGCTGAGACTCAAACAGCACTTCGCGTTTTTTTCCTAGAACCCCTGGCTCGCTTAAGCAGCTCTGCTCATACAGGATGTTTTGTTTGTGCTGAACATGTTCCTTTATTTAGCGATTCGAGCAATTGAGCTCCGGGGTCTCCTTTGCTGTAGACGCAAAAATCGCTCCAATGGAACCTTTATTAATCAAACACAAAAAGAGCTTTGAAATGTGAGTACAGTATTCAATTGAATGGCATTTTCGGTTGTCAGGACCTCCATCTGTTTGTATGCACGCGAATGAAAGGGTCAGGGGCCAACAGAAATTTAAATGAGCAGCTCCGCCCGTACAGGATGTTTTGTTTGTCCTGAACATGTTAGTTTATTTTGACAATATGAGTCATGGTGCTCCGGGGTCTCCTTTGCTGCAATCAATTATCAAATACAAAAGAGCTTTGGAAAATGAGGCAAAAAATAGTACTATATACATGGTGTATTCAGTACACAATGTTATTGTATCACTATTTGATCTGCATATCATTTTTCAACACCCGTACATACTTTTGAAAAATGTTTAAAAATTGCGAGTACAATAGTTGTACGCATTTTTGGTTGTCAGTATGCACATGTGCTTGTGAACAGCGGGGCCTTAACTGGCGATGGTGACTAAAGGGATGACAGCATACTCCCTTGCAGATCTCCAAACTCTTCTAGCAGGACGTCAGTGGCAGAAACTGAGCCACACACGTGCCTGAAACACACGTGATCTACTCCACATGTTTCGGAAAGGCTAGAGGGACCACTTGCAATCCGAGACGTGTGTTTGAACACCAGGCACAATTCAAGTTTCGGCAGAGTCACTGAGTCAGTCATATCCTTTCATCCTTCAGTTGCCGATAAAGAATACTGTTGAATTTGGTAATAATAATGACATATTATCAGTGTTTGAACACAGTGAACTCACTAGGCTGTAATACCTTATATTAAAACAACTAAATATTACTTTCTCCGATGGTAGAATGAGCCACACACTCTTCCAGATGACAGCAACAGTATATTTAGGTACCTGGAAAACGCCATACTGCATTTACAAAATAAAGTGTTAGATTGTACTTCTCAACCAGCAGTCAATGGAGGCGGTCTTGACTGCATTGTACAATAACATTTAGATTATGATAGTGCTTACCACAACAGGCCAGACGTTGAAGCGCTTGCCCACGTGATATGTATGATACTCCATGTAAAGTGTGTGGTGCTTGGAAAGTTGATTTGGAACACCACAGTGCATAGTAAGGTTACAACAGTGAAATACAAACTGACTTTTTTGAAAACACAAGTTTGTTTCTGTGACAAGACAGAAAATTGTTGTATTATTAGACACGTTTTTGTGAAATGCATGTGAAATATAGCATTCAATGATGTTGCTTTGCCAATTTAAATGCAGATACAGCAGCAATAGTCAATTCCTAAACTTATGGCAGCACTATAAGAATTCACTTTCCAGGCCAAATGGCATTCAGAGTGACACTTTTCGGATCAGCTTTTGTTCGGCAGCGCCATGTGAAAGATGCACTTTTTAAAATTATTTGTGTAGTTTGATGCATCTATCTATGTCCCTGAACATCAAACCACTCACATTTAAAGGACGGCACTCAGGACCGCGATCTGTTCGCACGTAACAGGGACCAACACAAACATTTATAAGCAGCACCGCTCGTACAGGATGTTTTGTTTGTGCTGAACAACTTAATTTGGAAAAGTGACATATATCACCCCTAACCGGTACCAATTGCAGCACCAGGTCACACAGTCGTCTCTCTCCATAGGAAGCTTGATAAGACTGTTCTCGAGTTCCTTTGCCAGCAAAACAGTTCCCAGCCCGTCTGAGTCCTCCTGAGCCCTCAACCCTGCTGTGTGCTGTCTTTATGGCCTGACAAATGGCATGCATGCAGCCTACATAAACAGGTTTGCTGAAAGTAGGCACTTTCAAATGCAAGCAGTAAAATTCAAACCATTTGTCTGGAAATAAACAAAAAACGCAGGACCTGGTGGTAACAGATTCCATGGGTTGGCACAGACATGTTGCCTTAGGTTGTACTCCTTTCTAGTGTAATCTAATCTTTGAGAAAGGAGCTCCCAGGAGACCGCACTTGCCTTTGGTGCACTGTGCTCTTGTGAACAGGCTACTGCACTGAGCTAGCACAGAGCAGGTATGTTAAGAATGGTTATACTGAATAAGCAGCTACCTACGTCATTATCATATGAAATCTATTAATTGATGTCATAACTACATTTTCACAATTAATTAATTAACCTTCTTGATTTCTCAAATTTGCTTGAAAATGCACCATTAGCCCACTCTTTTTTTTAAAAAAACCCCAGGCCTCTCTAAAGGCAGTCGGGCATGGTCTCTTCACTTCCTCTACACATGGCACTCCTCACAAACATTTACGCCACACCACTTTCAGATGTCACCAGCCGCCACTGCTGTATTGATGAGTGACTGCATGTATGAGTGACTGTATGGGTGAATGAGTGGATGTGTGTGTAGACCTAGGAATCAGTGAGTGAGTATGTAGTAACTGGTGTTGGTGTGTCTATGGTTTTGAAAATGGTAGTCTGTATTTTAGAGTGGGT
The DNA here is from genome assembly GCA_963921515.1 of Calotriton arnoldi. Lineage (NCBI taxonomy): Eukaryota > Metazoa > Chordata > Amphibia > Caudata > Salamandridae > Calotriton > Calotriton arnoldi. The sequence goes on along the minus strand of CAWUFW010022752.1, from coordinate 10,978 downwards.
GTATCAAAGGTTATATTAGAGTGTGAGGAGGAGCATCAGATTATCACATGGATGATGTCATCAGTGATGTCATCAGTGATGTCATTTGAGATGTCATCAGTGATGTCATCAGTGATGTCACTGACCATGTCATGAATGATGTAATATGTGACGTCGCAAAAAGAACAATTGATGGACAGAATGCAGAACAATGTCATACATTCACCCCAGTACACAGATCTGGGCCTAAATCCATCATTTTTTTGCTCACCATGCCATTCCAGTTTGGACCCAGCCATATGCAAATCAGTCTTGACCCTGCGCCCAATGGGAACAGTCCAGCCCGAACTGCCAGGCCAGGTCCTCCCTGGACTGGAAACAAGCATCCTAGGACCGGTTTCGGGCTTTCAGCCTTCATCAGCCAGGATAGCTTGACTCCAGTGGCATGGAGAGCACGGGACCCACGTCTGGGCATACCCATCCCACTCGGGGTGACAAATGCAAAAAGAACAATTGATGGACAGAATGCAGAACAATGTCATACATTCACCCCAGTACAGAGATCTGGGCCTAAATCCATCGTTTTTTTGCTCACCATGCCATTCCAGTTTGGACCCAGCCATATGCAAATCATTCTTGACCCTGCGCCCAATGGGAACAGTCCAGCCCAAACTGCCAGGCCAGGTCCTCCCTGGACTGGAAACAAGCATCCTAGGACCAGTTTCGGGCTTTCAGCCCTCATCAGCCAGGATAGCTTGACTCCAGTGGCATGGAGAGCACAGGACCCACGTCTGGGCATACCCGTCCCACTCAGGGTGACAAATGCAAAAAGAACAATTGATGGACAGAATGCAGAACAATGTCATACATTCACCCCAGTACAGAGATCTGGGCCTAAATCCATTGTTTTTTTGCTCACCATGCCATTCCAGTTTGGACCCAGCCATATGCAAATCAGTCTTGACCCTGCGCCCAATGGGAACAGTCCAGCCCGAACTGCCAGGCCAGGTCCTCCCTGGACTGGAAACAAGCATCCTAGAACTGGTTTTGGTCTTTCAGCCCTCATCAGTAATAAGTGACGTCATCAGCAGTGCATTGCGGGGGCGCAAGTTATAGTTAGCTGAACTAACTATAACGGCTGAATGTCTCTGGTTTTGTACGAGTGAAATGTCCAACTAACTATAACATCCCTGAAACCTGTGGTTTTTTCAGTGAATTACTAAGGTTTTTTAAATGCTAATTTCTAACTATAACGTCCCTGGAACCTGTGTTTTTTCCAGTGAATATCAAAGGTTTTTTAAATGCTAATTTCTAACTATGCCTACAGAGGTAGGACATGTGCAGAAAGAGGAAGAAAGGCGCAGAAAGAAGCAAGAGAAATGCAGAAAGAGGCAACAGAAGTCCAGAAGGACGAAGAAAGGTGCAGAAAGAAGCAAGAGATGTGCACAAAGAACCAACAGAGGAGCAGAAAGAGGCCTTGTTGCAAAGTCATCCTGTGCCCCCAACTTTTTGCTGACGGGTACTGGTGGTAACTGACTCTGACTAACCAGGCCCGGAGCCAGTGCTATGCTGAAAGACACTTAGAATACAGTGAAAACACCTACATAGACTAGGGTACACTATGCGTTGGGGTACCCCTGTGATTGGCACGACCTCCCCTGTATGGCCCGAGTACATAATAGGGCAGGGGGATTAAAACTACCTCTAACTAAGAGGTGCAGAAGGAGGCAAGAGAAGTGAAGAAAGAAGCAACAGAGGTGCCGAAAGAGGCAAAAGAGGTACATAAAGAAGCAAGAGAGATGCAGAAACAGGCATGAAAGGTTCAGAAAGAGGGAACAGGGGTGCAGAAAGAAGCAAGAGAGGTGCAGAAAGAGAAAAGAGGGGTGCAGAAAGAGGCAAGAGATCTACAGAAAAAAGCAACAGAGGTGCTGAAAGAGGCAAGTGAGGTGCAGAAAGAGGCAAGAGATCTGTAGAAAAAAGCAACAGAGGTGCAGATGGAGGCACGAGGAGTGCAGAAATAAGGAAGAGAAGTGCAGAAAGAAGCAACTGAGGTGCTGAAAGAGGCACGAAGGGTGCAGAAAGAGTCAAGAAAAGTGCAGAAAGAAGCAACAAAGGTACAAAAAGAGGCAAGAGTGGTGCAGAAGAGGGAAGAGAGGTGTAGAAAGAGGCTAGAGAGTTGCACAAAGAGGGAAGACGGGTGAAGAAACAAGCAACAGAGGTGTAGAAAGAAGCAAGAAAAGTGCAGAAAGAGGCAAGTGAGATGCAGAAACAGGCAAGAAAGGTACAGAAAGAGGGAAGACGAGTGCAGAAAGAGACAACAGGGTTGCAGAAAGAAGCAAGACAGATGCAGAAAGAAGCATACAAAGTGCAGAATGAAGCAACAGGGGTGCAGAAAGAGGCAAGAGAAGTACAGAAAGAGGCAACAGACGTGCAGAAAGAGGGAAGAGAACTGCAGAAAATGGCAAGAAAGGTGCAGAAAGAAGCAAAAGAGGTATATAAAGAGACAACAGAGGTGCAGAAAGAAGCAAGACAGGTGCAGAAAGAAGCATGGAAAGTGCAGAATAAAGCAACAGGGGTGCAGAAAGAGCCAAGAGAAGTATCAAAAGGAGCAAGTGAGGTGCAGAAAGAGCCAACAGAGGTGCAAAAAGAGGCAAGAGAGGTGCAGAAACAGGCAAGAGAAGTGTACAAAGAGGCAAGAGAATTGCCGAAAGAAGCAACAGAGGTGTAGAAAGAAGCAAGAAAAGTGCAGAAAGAGGCAAGTGAGATGCAAAAACAGGCAGGAAAGGTACAGAAAGAGGGAAGACGAGTGCAGAAAGAGACAACAGGAGTGCAGAAAGAAGCAAATGAGGTGCAGAAAGAGGCAACAGACGTGCAGAAAAAGGGAAGAGAGGTGCAGAAAAAGGCAAGAAAAGTGCAGAAAGAGGCTAAAGAGGTACATAAAGAGACAACAGGGGTGCAGAAAGAAGCAAGACAGGTGCAGAAAGAAGCATGGAAAGTGCAGAATGAAGCAACAGGGGTGAAGAAAGAGGCAAGAGAAATGTAGAACGAAAGGAGCACGTGAGGTGCAGAAAGAGCCAACAGAGGTGCAAAAAGAGGCAAGAGAGGTGCAGAAACAGGCAAGAAAAGTGCACAAAGAGGCAAGAGAATTGCTGAAAGAAGCAACAGAGGTGTAGAAAGAAGCAAGAAAAGTGCAGAAAGAGGCAAGTGATGTGAGAAGTTGGCCTGGCATATGCTGTCCACTAATTATAGTGGGCACCTTGCACCAGTCCAAACAACCCCTTATTAGAGATAGGTTAAAGACAACCTTATTGAAAGCTATCCTAGTGGTAGCTATGGAGAGCAGCCTTCAGGCTAAGTCTTGAAGGAATGTAAAGCAGCTTGTTTTACCAGTCTATAATCTCTTGAGTGATCAAATGAAAGAGCACCACACCAGGTATATATTCAAAATATATGTATTTATTGCTAAACACACCCCTCTAGTCTCTTTATGAGGCTAGAGTTCGAAATACATAAGTTAGAAGTTATTTAAACACAGTAATAGCACAAATACACGTTTGGGCCCTAGGGGCGTACCAAACCATATACCAATAAAGTGGTATAAGAACCACGACTGAACTAGACACTAGGCCTAGAGCCTCTAGAAGTGCTTGGACCACAAGGAACCACCCAAGGTAGTGACACAGGGGACCCACGGGGGACGCGTGCAGTGTAAATACACAACCGCGATACGCCGTTGACTTCTATGGAGAAAGTCGTGATCAGTAAATTAAAGAAAAGGGACACTTAAAGGAGGACTTGGAGCAAACCCTTTGAGAACTAGTACTTTGAAGAGTCTCTACCCATGGAAGCACCGGAGTACTCGTGTTACCTCACCCAGGGAAGCCGGGTGCATAGGTGCCTTTCGGGGTCGGGTTTCGTCGTCGATTTGAATGGCGATCTGCTGCAAAGTGCTGCAGGCGACCAAGTGGAAAGTGTCCGGGTGGATCCAAGAGTGGATCAGAGATCTGAAGAACCTGAAAGCAGAGGGGACAGAGTCTGGGTCACTAGCCAGTGACCAGGAAGGCGATGGACAGATGCCCACCGATGTTGAGTGCTTCAGGTGCGTTGACGGTCATCTTGACTCTTCAGCCACGAGGTCCAGGAGGTGTTGTCGGCAACCAGGAGCAGGATTCAGGCTGGTACACAATGTCTGTCGAGTGCTGAGGTGTCGGCGACCAGATTGGACCCAACAAGCCTTGGCAACGGCAAGTCTTGATGAAGATGTAGATCATCGATGGTGCAGACCAGCAAGGTCTGGGGAACTCACCCAGTGAGGGTAAGTGAGGGCAGGCCTAGTGCAACCAGGATGCCAATTAAAAAAAAGATTGGCCTTCGTTAAGGGCTACTAGCCAACAGGCTAGCGACCGCAAAGGAGCCTCAAGACGTCGCACGTGGATCTGGCTCACAGGACACTCGTGGAGTGGAGGCCAGTGATCTTCGGTGCAGTTGGTGCTGGAGGCTAGGGCTACTGGGAGCCCAAAGCATGACTTCGTGAAAGACCCAGAAGAGGATGCACTTGCAAGTGTGCTTGGTGTCCAGGGGTCACGGTCTCAAGTCACCCACGATAGCTACGGGCCTCAGCTTTGCTGGGGACTCAGGGTAGCCTCGGGGAAGTCTGAGAATACACCTCTGGTGATGTGATGACTTCGGCGTCCGACGGGAGCTTCAGAAATGCGAACCGGACAGATGCTTCTTTGGTGCCTGCCAAGCAGGGGAGTCACTCCTTGACCCCAAGGGAGATTCTTCTGTCCTCTAATCGTGAGTAGAGCGTCGAAGGTCCAGGATTCTGTTTCAGAGTTTCGTCCAGGGATAATCTAAAGTCCTAAGGACTGGGTTCCTATACTTATACCAAGTTTAGGGGTTGGACTACTCTGTGGCCCCACCTATGGGTGGGTCAGGGCAGAGGGGTGGCTACACCCTTTCCCTTTGTCCAGTTCGCGCCAAAAGCAGGGGCTGCAAGCCCCTGATCCGGTTTGAACTGGGGTATGCACAGGGACACCAAGTGTGCCCCCAGTGCAGGACTTCAAAGCACCCGAAAGTGCTCCCGCCCAGCCCCAATACACATTATCCTGTCTGGGGAGGTGGTCACACCTCCCTGGGACAGGAAACCTATTGTCCAGGCCTCCCCTGCCGGAGTTTCGTCCAGCAGCAGGAGGCCAGACTCGTGTCTGTGGCAGCAGCATCCATTTTGTGATGCCAGGGCTTTAGAAAGAAGTTACCGGGCTAGCCAGAGTTAACATGTCTCTCCCTCTAGAAGGGTGGCATGCTACCCCCGCTGCCAGAATTGGCGGGGGGTAGTATTCCAAGATGTTTGACACCAAACACGACATGTTTAGGTGCAGCCATTCCAAAGTTAGCATTTAACGCAAGGTTATAATGCGCTTAAGAGTATATGGTCAGGCTGCACTACAAACAGCATCAGAGAAGGGTCTCCGAACGCTGCAGAGGGGCCCTGCTCATGCAGGGGCACCCTCTCACATAGGAACCACGCAATCTGCCTTCAGGATTGATAAGGCCTGCCATAGAAGTGACTTATAGGTTTATATGTGTGTATGTATGTAGTGATATAGGTAACCTATATCACAGTAAGGGGTGCAGGCACCACCTTACCCAGGCTGCAGTAGCAGACCTGTGGTGTCAGTTTGGATGGCCTTCCAGGGGTGGCACAATACATGCTGCAGTCCCTGGTAGGCCTCTGAGGTACCTATGCCCTTGGTACATAGTACACCATATACTAGGGACTTATAAGGGCACTCCAGATTCCAATCAGAGTTGTGCCTAAGGCACATGGAAACCTTTTTACAGAGAAAGCAGATAGACTGGGGCCCTGAATAGCAGGATCCCAGTCCAACTAAGTCATAAACCAGCAAAACACCATAAAAAAAGTGGGGGCAACCATATAGTCAGATTCCACCTTCCTACAAGTGAGATGCAAAAACAGGCAGGAAAGGTACAGAAAAAGGGAAGACGAGTGCAGAAAGAGACAACAGGGGTGCAGAAAGAAGCAAATGAGGTGCAGAAAGAGGCAACAGACGTGCAGAAAGAGGGAAGAGAACTGCAGAAAAAGGCAAGAAAAGTGCAAAAAGAGGCAAAAGAGGTACATAAAGAGACAACAGGGGTTCAGAAAGAAGCAAGGCAGGTGAAGAAAGAAGCACTGAAAGTGCAGAATGAAGCAACAGGGGTGCAGAAAGAGGCAAGAGAAGTGTAGAAAGGAGCAAGTGAGGTGCAGAAAGAGCCAAAGAGGTGCTGAAAGAGGCAAGAGAGGTGCAGAAACAGGCAAGTGAAGTGCACAAAGAGGCAAGAGAATTGCTGAAAGAAGCAACAGAGGTGTAGAAAGAAGCAAGAAAAGTACAGAAAGAGGCAAGTGAGATGCAAAAACAGGCATGAAAGGTACAGAAAGAGGTAAGACGAGTACAGAAAGAGACAACAGGGGTGCAGAAAGAAGAAAATGAGGTGCAGAAAGAGGCAACAGACATGCAGAAAGAGGGAAGAGAGGTGCAGAAAAAGGCAAGAAAAGTGCAGAAAGAGGCAAAAGGCAAGAAAAGTGCAGGAAGAGGGAAAAGAGGTTCATAAAGAGACAACAGGGGTGCAGAAAGAAGCAAGACAGGTGCAGGAAGAAGCATGGAAAATGCAGAATGAAGCAATAGAGGAGCAGAAAGAGGCAAGAGAAGTGTAGAAAGGAGCAAGTGAGGTGCAGAAAGAGCCAACAGAGGTGCACAAAGAGGCATGAGAGGTGCAGAAACAGGCAAGAGAAGTGCACAAAGAGGCAAGAGAATTGCTGAAAGAAGCAACAGAGGTGTAGAAAGAAGCAAGAAAAGTGCAGAAAGAGGCAAGTGAGATGCAAAAAAAGGCAGGAAAGGTACAGAAAGAGGGAAGACGAGTGCAGAAAGAGACAACAGTGGTGCAGAAAGAAGCAAATGAGGTGCAGAAAGAGGCAACAGACGTGCAGAAAGAGGGAAGAGAGGTGCAGAAAAAGGCAAGAAAAGTGCAGAAAGAGGGAAAAGAGGTACATAAAGAGACATCAGGGGTGCAGAAAGAAGCAAGACAGGTGCAGAAAGAAGCATGGAAAGTGCAGAATGAAGCAACAGGGGTGCAGAAAGAGGCAAGAGAAGTATAGAAAGGAGCAAGTGAGGTGCAGAAAGATCCAACAGAGGTGCAAAAAGAGGCAAGAGAGGTGCAGAAACAGGCATGAGAAGTGCACAAAGAGGCAAGAGAATTGCTGAAAGAAGCAACAGAGGTGTAGAAAGAATCAAGAAAAGTGCAGAAAAAGGCAAGTGAGATGCAAAAACAGGCAGGAAAGGTACAGAAAGAGGGAAGACGAGTGCGGAAAGAGACAACAGGGGTGCAGAAAGAAGCAAATGGGGTGCAGAAAGAGGCAACAGACGTGCAGAAAAAGGGAAGAGAGGTGCAGAAAAAGGCAAGAAAAGTGCAGAAAGAGGCAAACGAGGTACATAAAGAGACAACAGGGGTGCAGAAAGAAGCAAGACAGGTGCAGAAAGAAGCATGGAAAGTGCAGAATGAAGCAACAGGGGTGAAGAAAGAGGCAAGAGAAATGTAGAACGAAAGGAGCACGTGAGGTGCAGAAAGAGCCAACAGAGGTGCAAAAAGAGGCAAGAGAGGTGCAGAAACAGGCAAGAAAAGTGCACAAAGAGGCAAGAGAATTGCTGAAAGAAGCAACAGAGGTGTAGAAAGAAGCAAGAAAAGTGCAGAAAGAGGCAAGTGAGATGCAAAAACAGGCATGAAAGGTACAGAAAGAGGGAAGATGAGTACAGAAAGAGACAACAGGGGTGCAGAAAGAAGCAAATGAGGTGCAGAAAGAGGCAACAGACGTGCAGAAAGAGGCAAAAGAGGTACATAAAGAGACAACAGGGGTGCAGAAAGAAGCAAGACAGGTGCAGAAAGAAGCCTGGAAAGTGCAGAATGAAGCAACAGGGGTGCAGAAAGAGGCAAGAGAAGTGTAGAACGAAAGGAGCACGTGAGGTGCAGAAAGAGCCAACAGAGGTGCAAAAAGAGGCAAGAGAGGTGCAGAAACAGGCAAGAAAAGTGCACAAAGAGGCAAGAGAATTGCTGAAAGAAGCAACAGAGGTGTAGAAAGAAGCAAGAAAAGTGCAGAAAGAGGCAAGTGAGATGCAAAAACAGGCATGAAAGGTACAGAAAGAGGGAAGACGAGTACAGAAAGAGACAACAGGGGTGCAGAAAGAAGCAAATGAGGTGCAGAAAGAGGCAACAGACGTGCAGAAAGAGGGAAGAGAGGTGCAGAAAAAGGCAAGAAAAGTGCAGAAAGAGGGAAAAGAGGTTCATAAAGAGACAACAGGGGTGCAGAAAGAAGCAAGACAGGTGCAGAAAGAAGCATGGAAAATGCAGAATGAAGCAACAGGGGTGCAGAAAGAGGCAAGAGAAGTGTAGAAAGGAGCAAGTGAGGTGCAGAAAGAGCCAAGAGAAGTGCAAAAAGAGGCAAGAGAGGTGCAGAAACAGGCAAGAGAAGTGCTCAAAGAGGCAAGAGAATTGCTGAAAGAAGCAACAGAGGTGTAGAAAGAAGCAAGAAAAGTGCAGAAAGAGGCAAGTGAGATGCAAAAACAGGCAGGAAAGGTACAGAAAGAGGGAAGACGAGTGCAGAAAGAAACAACAGTGGTGCAGAAAGAAGCAAATGAGGTGCAGAAAGAGGCAACAGACGTGCAGAAAGAGGGAAGAGAGGTGCAGAAAAAGGCAAGAAAAGTGCAGAAAGAGGCAAAAGGCAAGAAAAGTGCAGAAAGAGGGAAAAGAGGTTCATAAAGAGACAACAGGGGTGCAGAAAGAAGCAAGACAGGTGCAGAAAGAAGCATGGAAAATGCAGAATGAAGCAACAGGGGTGCAGAAAGAGGTAAGAGAAGTGTAGAAAGGAGCAAGTGAGGTGCAGAAAGAGCCAACAGAGGGTCAAAAAGAGGCAAGAGAGGTGCAGAAACAGGCAAGAGAAGTGCACAAAAGAGGCAAGAGAATTGCTGAAAGAAGCAACAGAGGTGTAGAAAGAAGCAAGAAAAGTGCAGAAAGAGGCAAGTGAGATGCAAAAACAGTCAGGAAAGGTACAGAAAGAGGGGAGACAAGTGCAGAAAAAGACAACAGGGGTGCAGAAAGAAGCAAATGAGGTGCAGAAAGAGGCAACAGACATGCAGAAAGAGGGAAGAGAGGTGCAGAAAAAGGCAAGAAAAGTGGAGAAAGAGGCAAAAGAGGTACATAAAGAGACAACAGGGGTGCAGAAAGAAGCAAGGCAGGTGCAGAAAGAAGCATTGAAAGTGCAGAATGAAGCAACAGGGGTGCAGCAAGAGGCAAGTGAAGTGTAGAAAGAAAGGAGCAAGTGAGGTGCAGAAAGAGCCAACAGAGGTGCAAAAAGAGGCAAGAGAGGTGCAGAAACAGGCAAGAGAAGTGGACAAAGAGGCAAGAGAATTGCTAAAAGAAGCAACAGAGGTGTAGAAAGAAGCAAGAAAAGTGCAGAAAGAGGCAAGTGAGATGCAAAAACAGGCAGGAATGGTGTAGGAGAGTAGGATCTGCCTCTTATGTTGCCCCCACTTTTTTTCTGAAGTTTACACTGGTTTCTGGCTATAGTCTGGCTGGGACCCTGCTAATCAGGGCCCCAGCCTCTCTGTTCTCTCTAAACGACTTGGAGTGCACTCTAGGTGCACTAGTGATTGGATGCTGTGGTACCTTATGAGTCCCTAGTATATGGTACCTTAGGTACCAAGGGCATAGGTACTTCACAGGCCTACCAGGGGCTGAAGCATGTATTATGCCACCCCTGGGAAGCAGATTAAATCTGACACCACAGGTCTGCTACAGCAGCCTGGGTAAGGTGGTGCATGCACCCCTTCCTGTGATATAGGCTACCTATATCACTACATAGATACACACATATAAACCTATAAGTCACTCCTATGGCAGGCCTTATCAATCCTGAAGGCAGAGTGCTTGGTTCCTATGTGAGAGGGTGCCCCTGCATGAGCAGAGCCCCTCTGCAGCATTCAGAGTCCCTTCTCTGAGGCTGTTTGTAGTGCAGCCTGACCATATACACTTAAGCGCATTATAACCTCGCGTTAAATGCTAACTTTGGGATGGCTGCACGAAAACATGTCGTGTTTGGTGTCAAACACTTTGGAATCATACCCCCACACCAGTAACTGGTGTGGGAGTATGATCCCACCCTTCTAGAGGGATAGACATGTACCTACTGTGGAAACGCGGTAGAATCCTGAAGAGCCCTGGCATCACAAAATGGATGCCACCAGTCACAGACACTGGGCTGCCCTCCTGCTGATGACCGAAACTTGCAGTGGAGGAGGCCCAACAATAGGTATCCTGTGACAGGGAGGTGTGACCACCTCCCAGACAGGGTTTAGTGTATTGGGGCTGGGTGGGTGCATTCTTAGAGTGCTTTGAAGTCCTGCACGGGGTGAGCAGAAGGCTCCTCTGTGCATATGCCAGTTCAAACCAGCTCAGGGGCTACCTGCCCCTGCTCTGGCACGAAACTGGACAAAGGGAAGTGGGTGTAGCCACCCCCTCCCCTGACCCTCCCATAGGTGGGGTCATAGAGATAGTCCCTCCCTTCTTTTTAGTATAAGATGGGGAACCTGTGCATAGCACACCAGATCTCCCTGGATGACGCTCTTAACCCCTTCGATGCTCGTGACGAGCTCAGCTCGTCATGCTGCGCGGTCGCGCTGTGTGCATGACGAGCTAAGCTCGTCACGACCACACCCGCGATCGGAATGTCCAGCACACGAGCGGAATTCCGATCGCGGTCAAGGGGTTAAGAAGAATCCTGGACCTTCGACGTTCCACTACCTCTGGAAGACTGAAGAATCTCCCTTGGAGTCAAGGAGTGACTCCCCTGCTTGACAGGCACCAAAACTACAATGACGGTCGCAAACTACGCCGCTCCCGCTGGAGCCCGAAGTCCCTGCAGCCCAGGAAGAAAATTTCCTGACTTCTC
>CAWUFW010022751.1:0-88992 GCA_963921515.1 Calotriton arnoldi | reverse complement strand
GCGCATCTGGGCAGGTGTCACAGGGTTCCTGAGGGGTGTCAGCAACCACGGCATGTTGGGGTATCCCGAGTCACCTACGGACAGACAAGTGCACATCAGCTGACTTGGAAAAGTGGGCGGAATACTACAGATCAGATCACACACAATGGCACAAAGTCAGTACACACCGACAAGCCAGGCACGCTGGTTCTGCATCTGTGCCATCAACCTGGGGATGCGACTACTCCTCATCACAAAGGCATCGTGTGCTGAACCAGGGAAACGGGCACACACGTGTGTGATGGTCATGTCTGCAAGACACACCACCAGTGCATTGACCGAGTGGTAGTGCTTGCGGTTCCTGTAGGCCTGCTCCTGGGCCTGTGGTGGTACCAAAGCCACATGTGTCCCATCAATGGAGCCAATGACATGCGGCATCCTCCCCAGGGCATAAAAGTCACTCTTCACGTCAGTGAGTCGTCGCAGTCTAGGGAAATATATGTACCGGTTCAGGAAGAGCAACATTGCCGCCAAGAAATCGCGGAGCACACGGCTGAACATGGTCTGTGACATCCCACCAGCAGACGCCACAGTATGTTGGAAGGTACCGGTGGCAAAGAAGTGTAGGGCTGCCATCACCTTCACCTTGGGGGTCAGCGCTGTAGGATACGGCCGGCCAGGCTGCAAATGTGGGGACAACTGCACTGCCAAATCCTCAATCAGCTGCCTGGTGAAGCGGTACCGTCGGATGCTGTCCCGTTCCACCATCGTTGCCAGGTCTGGGAATGGCCGATGGACAGCAGGAGCCCTGCAGTGCAGAGGAGAAGTAAGCAAGATCGTCAGTCACCCCACATATGCGGCATTGAACACACTCAAGTTCCCAACATACATCATCATGAGGCACAACTACATGAAGTGTGCAGTACCGGAACGACATGTATGGTACATACATGGCCAACATCTGTCAACACGGTCCTACAGGTGGCATCAATTTGTCCCAGGTTGGCCCATTGGATATCATGATGCTGTGTCAAAGTCACCCCCAGTGACATGTGAGGACAGATGTGCCCCAGGCACCACAGCTCAACGACAGGCACATTCCCAGGGACCCTGTAATGCCACATGGACACTGGCATCACCTGGAGTATCATGTGTACACCACAGCAAAACAAACATGACCCCCACAGGTAGTGGCCACACTTGCCATGGCAGGAGAGCCATGGACGTCTGTGACACACACGCACAACATCAGAGTCCATGCACACACAACGTGGATGTGGAGACTGTCTCCCATTGTGCACATGAAATCAGAGACATTGTAAACACTACATGCACAAAGACTGTGGAGGGCCATCACTATTGTGCCACTGGGACACCCTGGCTCAAACATACCGTCCCACATGGGACTCACGGGGTATGTGACATGACATACACAAACACCACTGTGAAATGTGACCATGACACATGCACAGATATGAACAGTTGCACATCACAGTGGTCACGTACACGTAACACCCAGGATCCTGTCCCCATGAACACGTGCACAGCCTGGGGGTGGCTGCCCACAGGTGACACCCACAGGACAACATGTACACCAACATACACACAATAGGAAATGCAGCCTTACATGCCTTATGATAAGGTTTGGACAGGCTGTCGTGATGTAGGTGTGCCCCTCACTCCCTGGGAGCTATCTGTGGCTGGCATATGTCCATCTGAGACAGGCATGCTGACCTATGCCAGTCACATATACAGTGATGCGTTGAACAGCAATGGACCGATCGGTGCCTCCGGCCGGCCCATTGCTTTCAATGTGTGCGGGTACGCGTTGTACCCCTGTGTGCGTTGAACTGCAATGGACCGATCGGTGCCTCCGGCCGGCCCATTGCTTTCAATGTGTGCGGGTACGCGTTGTACCCCTGTGCGCGTTGAACTGCAATGGACCGATCGGTGCCTCCGGCCGGCCCATTGCTTTCAATGTGTGCGGGTACGCGTTGTACCCCTGTGCGCGTTGAACTGCAATGGACCGATCGGTGCCTCCGGCCGGCCCATTGCTTTCAATGTGTGCGGGTACGCGTTGTACCCCTGTGCGCGTTGAACTGCAATGGACCGATCGGTGCCTCCGGCCGGCCCATTGCTTTCAATGTGTGCGGGTACGCGTTGTACCCCTGTGCGCGTTGAACTGCAATGGACCGATCGGTGCCTCCGGCCGGCCCATTGCTTTCAATGTGTGCGGGTACGCGTTGTACCCCTGTGCGCGTTGAACAGCAATGGACCGATCGGTGCCTCCGGCCGGCCCATTGCTTTCAATGTGTGCGGGTACGCGTTGTACCCCTGTGCGCGTTGAACTGCAATGGACCGATCGGTGCCTCCGGCCGGCCCATTGCTTTCAATGTGTGCGGGTACGCGTTGTACCCCTGTGCGCGTTGAACTGCAATGGACCGATCGGTGCCTCCGGCCGGCCCATTGCTTTCAATGTGTGCGGGTACGCATTGTACCCCTGTGCGCGTTGTACCGCAATGGACCGATCGGTGCCTCCGGCCGGCCCATTGCCTTCAATGTGTGCGGGTACGCGTTGTACCCCTGTGCGCGTTGTACCTCAATGGACCGATCGGTGCGCACCCATTGACAATGGGCTTGCCTGGCAACGGACGCGTTTTCGAATTTCGAACGAGTCGGTTGCTGGAAAATCAGTTGGTCACCCACAACAATGTTGCAAAATCATGTATGTCATGAAGTTGAAGTTTTGAAGGATGCTGTGGGCGTGTTTTGGTGCTGCTATTCCATGGATTGGCCAGATTCAGAAGATGCAAACGACTTGGACCTATCACTTTGGACACAAGGGACAGTATCTGCCTCTCCAGCACATATATATTGCTGCCTGTTCCCCTGAGAGCCCACTTGCCTGCACTACATGCTCCAGGACGACATCTGCCACTGCACTGCTGCTGTCTCTGCCCCTCTGGACCCTGCAATGGCACGTACTGTGGAGAGAGCCCCAGCCTTCAGCCTTGAGGAGAACCAGGCCCTGCTGGACAGCCTACTTCCACAGTACAGCAAGCTGTATGGGACACCAGGGGAGCAGGTGAGTGTTCTGTGCACTGCCTTTCTGAATGTGCATTTTGTCTGACTAGCAAGGCTGAGAGTCAGCACACCACTGGCTAGCAGGCTCACTGAGTAGTTGTCACCCCCCATAGTGTGTAGTGACTTGCACTGGACAGGTATGGTGCAGTGACAGTGCTTCTGAACAGGGTTTTACTCCCCATGCAATGATACCATGTAGTGACTTCTGGAAAACTGTCCATGGGCAGCCGTGCACTGCCTGGGTACACCATGTGCCCCTGTGATAGCGACATGTATATGCAACTGTGTCATGCACGGATATGTTGCATGTGTAGTAAAGGCCTTATCACTTTGTCATCCTGACAGGCTTCTGCCCATCGGAAGCATGAGATATGGAAGGACATCGTCCGGGCTGTCCGGTCCGTGGGGGTCTACAAGCGCCGGATCCGCAACTGCCAAAAGAGGTGGCAGGACCTTCGGGGCTGGACCCGGAGGATTGCACGGGTCCAGCTGAAGCTGTCGCCTCCTCGCAGGAGGGGCGGAACACGGACCCTGACCCCCACATGCTCAGGATCCTGGCGGTGGTCTTTCCAGATCTGGATGGGCAGCTGAAGGCCAGAGAGCAGCAAGGAGGGGGTGAGTCAAAGACTGCACTGTGTACTCTGTCTAACATGCTATGTGCCCTCCTCGGGCCTGGTTAAACTGCCACAGTACAGCAGTCATGTTGTCCAGGAGCCATGTCCCTCTATTGTGCACTGCCCACTCCTCATCTGATACCCAGGTGTGGCCCTTACATGCAGGGAATTCTGTCACTTAGGACTGTGTCCTTGCAGTTTGCTTGACTCAAGGTGGGAGACAGCATCTGTTTCCCTGACTCTGTGGTGGGCATCATGGGTGGGTCCATTGCTTACACAATGCCTGTATTCTGACATGTATTCAGCGTGTTACTTTGATCTGTGGTCCAATTGCTGAGCTGATCCACCACATGTGGCTGGGGTACCTGGCACACACCCATGCTGCGGGTGGGAACAATGTTTGGGCCCCAGGAGTATGTATATGACGTGTGTCACACATACTTAGCCAGCTGCCTACAGTCCAGGGCTCATCCCTCATTCATGTGGGGCTGGACAGTCATGCCTACTCCAGGCCATACAATACACTCTGTACTCCCACTCCCGTGTATCAGCGGACACATTGTGCACAGTGATTTGACCCCTCAGGTGTCTGCCTCTGTGTCAGTGTGCTGTGGATTAGTCGCCAGGACTGCTGTGGAGTTTCTTGGTAGGGGCTCAGCATGCCACTGGAGATGTGACCATAGGAGACGATACTTGTGTGACACATAGGTGTCTGATCAGCTGCCCATGCAGACTGGGGCATGTAAATGTGAAGTTCAGGCAGCTGTTCCCCATGCACAGCAGAGTGTGAGGGGCTCAGGTTCAGAGGGTAGTGTCACAGGTCTCCCATATGTCCAATAGGTATGACCTGGACAGATGAGGGTTAAGAGGATGTGTTGTGGGGGGATGTACATGTGCACTTGTGCAGCTCCAGGACTTGCATTCCCCATGACCTACTATTGTGACACAGTGCATAGTGTTGTTGTCTGGCTGCAAAGTCATACATCACTGAGCCAGTGATGTATGACTTTGCAGTCATGCCTCCGCCATGGCATGTGTCTACTGATTGGTGAGCCTGCAGGGGAGTGACATGTGCTACATGCACACCATAGTGGCGCTGGCTATCAGGACATGGGTGCATCATGGTGTCTGTCGCTGGTATGCATCACATGCATTTCCTATTTGACTCTGGGCATCCCTTACATCCGGAAACCTGTACTGACTCAGTGGCAAGAGCTGTGATGTGTCCACACTGTGTCCTCTGCACTGTCCAACTACTGTGTACTTGGTGCATGTGTCAACACTGGGGTGTTGCAATCCAACAGACACCAGACAGATGGGTGCAAGGCCATGTGGGATGTGAGTGCCATGCTTGGCATCAGACTGACAATTGACTTCTCCTGTTCAATTAGTGCACTTTTAGCAATGTACAACTAATGATGCCAGGGCTTGCTCTGTGATGTGCTGTGCTCACAGTGGTGTGTGCGTTATGTGCAGGTGACTGATGTCTGTCTGTTTCCCCATTGTTTGCAGATACATCCACGGCCACGGAAGGGGACAGCTCCACGGACCAGGAGGAGCCGGAGAGCCAGACTGGGTCAGCAGCCGAGGAGTGGTCGGAGGGACCCAGTGGCACGGAGGGCGAGGGGAGCCACACCGAGGAGTCCTCAGCAGCATCCACCTCAGCTGAGGACCAGAGCAACTCGGAGGATGACTCCCTTGTGGAGGCGGGTGTCAGCAGCCACCACACCCCAGCTAGTGTTGCTGTCCCCGCCACCACCAGCACCACCACCGCCCTCCCATCGGCTCCCATTCCCCAGGTCCGTGGAGGCTCCCATGTCCGGGAGCGTGTCTCCTTTGGGCCAGGCACCGCACCCCTGCCCCTGTGTCCCCTGCTGCCCTGAGTGAGGAGTCTGTGTACCTCCTTCGCCAGCTCCATGTAGGGCAGACAGCCATGCTGAGTGTCCTCCATGCGCACACCGCGCTGTTGACTCAGCTGGTGTCGTTCATGGAGGGCATCTCATCGGGCATGTCTGACCTACAGAGGGGCAATAGGTCCATGGACTCCTCCCTGACGGCAGCAGTGTCCCTCCTCAAACAGTCCCTCACCCCTCCTGCCTCTGCTCCATCCACACTCCCCAGCACCTTACCCATCCCAGGCACACACACACCGGCACAGGCACACACCAGCACACACACATCCAGCACACTGACACACACGCCAATGACAAAACGCACACGCACGCACATTCAGGGGACTGAAGCCAGACTCACAGGGGATGGGGCCCTGGAACACACACACGCATCCACATGCCCTGCGCAGTCCTCAGTTCCCTCTCCCTCCAAAGCACCCTCCCTTGCCTCACCTGCAACCCCAAAGTCACAGCAGCTCTTCCTCTGTGACCTCGGCCTCTTCCCCACCGATGAAGCTGCTCCAGCATACCGGGGGAAGAGGAAGCCCACCCACACGGAGCAGAGTGCCCCTCGCCCCCGGACACCCTCCCCCAGGTGCAGACGGACTGAGGTCCCCACCCGCAAGTCCCCCCGGAGTCCTAAGAGCAAGACCCCGCCACCGCCCTGCAGCTCAGGCACAAGGTCTCCGTCCTCCATCCCTCAGGCCCCCACTGCACAGGTGCCCCCACCACACCCTGCCCCAGGTTCCCCCACCCACAGATATACCATCCCCAAGAGGATCCGGCCTTCTCCCCCTGCCACTTGCTCTCCCAGCACCACACCCCCCGCTGCGCTTGTCTGTGCCACTGATGTGGTGAGGGTGTCCTCCCCCTCTGTCCAACCCACCTTGCCTGTTCCCCATTCTCCTCCCCTGGAGGTAGGCACTGCAGTGGAGTCCACTACCGCCCTGTCTGACTTGGGCACTGCAGTGGCGGACCTGTCCACCCCATCTGCAGGGTCCACTGCAGTTGTGCCGGCACCCACGACATCTGAGTCATGCCCCCCAGTTGTGCCGGCACACACCATGTCAGACACCTCCACTGCAGTTGTCAGTGGCTCTCCAGCACCCACCACCCCTTCCCTGACTCCCCTGGTGAGCCCTGATCCTGTCCCTGCGGTGCCTGGCCTGCCCCCCGGTTGCCCCTCCTAGTGGATTGTCCCTGGTATTGTGCAGGCATGCGTAGGGTGACATCTGCCAGTGTCACCCTGTTTGAACTTTGACAATGGACTGGCCATTGGCCTTTGCTCTAATTTTTTCTGGACGTCGTTATCAAACAACACATATGCTGAATAAAGCAACTTTCTTTTCTCTAGTGCTCATGCTTCAGATGTACATGTTGTTGGTGCAGCTAACCATGCCCTTGCTGCAGTGATGGTGATATCTGGTCTCATGATTATGAAGTGTTACTGTGCAGGAACCCATGTGGTACAGGGGGAATGTGTCCTATCATGTGGTGTATCCATGTCATCAATAGCAGCATCTGAGGGTGTCATGTGTTCAGTATTTGGCAATGGGTTTCCTACTTACATTGGCAATTTCATATCTGTGGCTTCCACCCCTGCACATCTGTTGTGCCTGCCATCGTTGCATTTGTCTACTTCACTGACCGTGTTGCCATCTCCAGTGGACATGCAGGTTTGGGCATCAATGGGGAGGGACTCATCCGTGTAGTCAGTGCAACATTGCTATACAAGTGTGTTGGATCTGTGCTGATGATTCCGTTGGCACATCCATGACCAGGCTGATGTGATGGGAGCCCTCATTTGGTGCTAATTGTTGATTGTGTGACCAAGTGCTCAGCTGACATGATGGGGCCCTACTGAGGCAACATATGGCACAGCTTTCCTCACACAGGAGTGGAGTCCCCTCATGGCAGTGTGTACACGTGTGACATTGCCTGCGCCCAAGGTGTGTGTTGTATGTGCATGTCTGTGTGTTCACTTCCATTCATCTGCGCATGCTGTGATCCCTAGTGTTGTACCTGTTTGTGATGCTTGCTGACTTGAGCTATGTTCCCCAAAGTCTTCTCCCTGTGTTCTCTGTGATGTGGGTGCATGGCACATTACTGGTCATCAGGGTGTCACCCATAGGTGTGTTTGCTGTCAGGGCAGAGTTTGTGTGCAGACGCAGATGGGTCACAGTCAGGTTTCCCTTTGGCACTTGTTGTTTGCCCCTGTCATGTGATTTCCAGTTTGTGTTATCTTTCAGTGATTGTGACACGTTGTGTGTGTGACTGCTGGCACTCCTTAGGGTCCGGGCTGCAATGTTGGTTGTTGTCTATGTGTGTTCTTTGTGGGTGACCTTGGCTTCTTCATTGGTGTGTGACTGTGGCTGGGATCCCATTGGTCGGTGTGGTATTGCCGTCATGTCCATGTACAGCGTAGTGTGCAGTGTGTCAGACATTCAGGAGTCTTGTTGAGTGTCCATGTGTGATGTGTTTCTACACCTTGGTTCCCACCCACCACCCTGGAATAGTCATGGGTGCATGTGCAATGTCACCAGTGCATGTGTACTTCACTGCTGCACATTGTTGGAGGTCGAGGGGTGTGGTCTTGAGTGTGTGCAGATGAGAGTTGTTGCCCGGCTAGTCCCCTGCCTCCATGTTGCCCTTGGCTTACTGGCCATGCTGATTGATTTGTGCTTGTGTAGGTGTGATGGTAGTTTGTTGCTCAGGACACCTGACTGTGGTTCACAGTGTGAACGACATTTGGCTTTGTCATCACAGTGGTATTTTTATTCAGCCCAGGGTCACCACATTGTGGGGGCCCTGAGGGTGGTGCTGTGGTGTGTCTGTGACTTGCTGTGTCAGTTGTTGTTCCTACGTGCCTGTGTGACATGTGTGTTTTGTGCTCCCTCTCACCTGTCAATGCCTGCTTGCCCACATAGGGGATTTGGATCCATGAGTTACCTTAGTGTGGCAGTGTATGCACATCTGTATGATTGGTATTCAGCTCTCCTCATGTGTTGTGTTGTTGCCTGGGGACACTGGCACCCCCACCCCTCACCTGCTGTGTATGATGACAGTGTTGGTCTGCCTGTTTGTGTTTGTGCATCTGCACCACTGCATTGGCATATCTTGGGTGTGCCATTGGCTGTATGTTGTTTGGTGTGTTTCCCCTGCTGTCCCTGGGACTCCTAGGTCATCGGTCAGCACAGTGATCATGGTTTGTGTGTCCCATTGCTGCCATGGTATGGTATCTGTTCACCTCACATCTGCTGTCTCCACAGGGTATCTGCATTTGTGTGCCCATTGGTGCAAATATGTGGTTCTGCATTCTGATGGTCACTTCTGTCATTGTGTCATTGATGACTGTTGACGGTCTCAGCCCCCATGGGTGTTGTTTGTCTGCACATGGCCAAAGGAATGTTTCATTTGCACTGCAGTATTTGGCTCCCCCAATTTATGTTGCAATGGGACACATACACTACTTTGCCACAGATGAGTTTTTGGTTCTGTGACCAGGAATGATCCATGCAGTTTGGCAGTTGCAGCTCTTTCTTTGTCAACAATTACCTTTTGGTCACTGTGATGATGAGGGTGTAGACCCCATTGCCACAATGGTCAAAATGTGCTTCAGCTATGGACCCCACACTTGCCTTTTGGTCACTGTGATGATGGGGGTTTAGACCCCATTGCCACAATGGTCAAAATGTGCTTCAGCTATGGACCCCACACTTGCCTTTTGGTCACTGTGATGATGGGGGTTTAGACCCCATTGCCACAATGGTCAAAATGTGCTTCAGCTATGGACCCCACACTTGCCTTTTGGTCACTGTGATGATGGGGGTTTAGACCCCATTGCCACAATGGTCAAAATGTGCTTCAGCTATGGACCCCACACTTACCTTTTGGTCACTGTGATGATGGGGGTTTAGGCCCCATTGCCACAATGGTCATGGGCTGCTTGCATTGTGGGTGCCACACACATATATGTGTGGCACATGTGCTAGGGGGTCACGTTGTATGTTCAAAGTCATGTTCGGTGTTGTAGGCATTTGACACAGCCTACACACGCTTGCCATGGTGGTGGGGGGATGTCTTTATCTTGCATTCCCTAGGTTGTGGTGTGCTGGTTGTGTCATGCATTGTCCATCCTATGAGTGGGGGTGGTAGTAGTGGTAGGCATCCTGCCCCCCCTGGCTAAGGGTGGTAGTAGTGGTAGGCATCCTGCCCCCCTGGCTAAGGGTGGTAGTAGTGGTAGGCATCCTGCCCCCTGGGTGAGGGTGGTAGTAGTGGTGGGCATCCTGCCCCCTGGGTGAGGGTGGTAGTAGTGGTAGGCATCCTGCCCCCCTGGGTGAGGGTGGTAGTAGTGGTGGGCATCCTGCCCCCCTGGCTAAGGGTGGTAGTAGTGGTGGGCATCCTGCCCCCTGGCTAAGGGTGGTAGTAGTGGTAGGCATCCTGCCCCCCTGGGTGAGGGTGGTAGTAGTGGTAGGCATCCTGCCCCCCTGGGTGAGGGTGGTAGTAGTGGTAGGCATCCTGCCCCCCTGGGTGAGGGTGGTAGTAGTGGTGGGCATCCTGCCCCCTGGCTAAGGGTGGTAGTAGTGGTGGGCATCCTGCCCCCTGGCTAAGGGTGGTAGTAGTGGTAGGCATCCTGCCCCCCTGGGTGAGGGTGGTAGTAGTGGTAGGCATCCTGCCCCCTGGCTAAGGGTGGTTGTAGTGGTAGGCATCCTGCCCCCTGGCTAAGGGTGGTAGTAGTGGTAGGCATCCTGCCCCCTGGGTGAGGGTGGTAGTAGTGGTGGGCATCCTGCCCCCTGGTTAAGGGTGGTAGTAGTGGTGGGCATCCTGCCCCCCTGGCTAAGGGTGGTAGTAGTGGTAGGCATCCTGCCCCCCTGGGTGAGGGTGGTAGTAGTGGTAGGCATCCTGCCCCCTGGCTAAGGGTGGTAGTAGTGGTGGGCATCCTGCCCCCCTGGGTGAGGGTGGTAGTAGTGGTAGGCATCCTGCCCCCTGGCTAAGGGTGGTTGTAGTGGTAGGCATCCTGCCCCCTGGCTAAGGGTGGTAATAGTGGTGGGCATCCTGCCCCCCTGGGTGAGGGTGGTAGTAGTGGTAGGCATCCTGCCCCCTGGCTAAGGGTGGTTGTAGTGGTAGGCATCCTGCCCCCTGGCTAAGGGTGGTAGTAGTGGTAGGCATCCTGCCCCCCTGGGTGAGGGTGGTAGTAGTGGTAGGCATCCAGCCCCCCTGGGTTGGGGTGGTGGCGCGCATTCAGGCCCCTGTGTGCATATGTGGCATTGGTGATGGGCATCCCGCCCCTATGGTGCTGCTGTTGCTGGTGTAAGTATATTCAGATTCCCAGTGTATGTGTGTGATGTGTCGTGTACGTGTTGTATGTGTTTTGTGGTTGGTGTCTGACTTACCTTCTGCGCCGTACGCGTCCGTGCCTGTTCCGGTAGTAGATGTAGAATATTGGTATGATCGGGACGATGGGATTCATGGTTGGTTCGTGTCGTTCGTCCTTCTCGTTGCTTCGCGTCGTCCTCGTCGCTTCGCTTCGTCCTCGTCACTTCGCGTCGTCCTCGTCGGTGCCGTGTTCGTCTCGTAGCCGTGGATCGTGTTGTGGCGCGATTCGGAGCTTATGTGCGCCTCTCCCGGATGCTTTGACGTGCCGTGCGTAGCGACGGGTTCGGCGCGTACGGGAAGCGCATCGTACTTGTCCGGCCGGACGGGGCTGCATTTTCCCTTCCGTGCGACTCGATTCGGCGTTTCCGGATTCGCCTCGGTCGGAGAACAGGACCTGGTTTGGGTGAGTACGGCTCGGCCGGAATTTTTGCTGTTGTGCGCATCGTACTTGCTCGTTCGGTGTGCTGTACGGATCGGTCGGGAAACTGGCTTTCGCATGGCTTTTTTCCCGACCGAATGGTATTGGGTGCGCCTCCGACCGAGATCGGAATCGACCCCTAAATGTACAACTATAAACCCCACAACTCACACATCAAAATTATTCCACAATTAGCATATTTAATATTCAATTAATTAATTAGCATTAATTAACAAATAATTAATTTATTATAAATAATTTACCTCCCCCATATTCCCCTATAAATGACACCACCAATGTTGTAAAACATGACACAATTAACATAATTAATTTACAATTAATTAATTAATTGATAACAATCAACAAGCAAAATAAAAACAATTAATAATAAATTAATTCACACAATTAACACTATAAAATGACATTCAATAAATATTATATTAAAAATATTAAAAAATGATTTAAAATTAAATTACTTCCCACCCTACTCCCATATCAACCCACAACCCGCTCCTATAAAAATGACACAATTAACATAATTACCAATTAATTAATAATAATTAACAACCAATTAATAAATAATTAATAATAAATTAATTAGCACAATTAATAATACAAAATATTAAATACATAAATAATAATTATTAAAAAATATTAATTAATTAATTATAATTAAATTACTTCCCACCCTACTCCCCTATCAACCCATAACCCGCTCCGAAACAAATGACACAATTACCATAATTACCAATTAAATAATAATAATTAACAACCAATTAATACATAATTAATAATAAATGTATTACCACAATTAACAATAAAAAATATTAAATACATAAATATTAATTAATAAAAAATATTAATTAATTAATTATAATTAAATTACTTCCCACCCTACTCCCCTATCAACCCACAACCTGTCCCTAAAAAAATGACACAATTAACATAATTACCAATTAATTAATAATAATTAATAACCAATTAATAAATAATTAATAATAAATTAATTACCACAATTAAAATATAAAATATTAAATACACAAATATTAATTAATAAAAAATATTAATTAATTAATAAATTATAATTAAATTACTTCCCACCCTATTCCCCTATAAACCCACAACCTGCTACTGAACTAAAAAGCAAAAAAATGTTTAAATAAAATTAATAACTTCTAAAAATTATTAATACATTTATTATAATTAAATTACTTCCCACCCTATTCCCCTATAAACCCACAACCCGCTACGGAACTAAACCGCAAAATTTACTGAAAATAAAATTAATAACTTCTAAAAATGTAATACATATATTAAAGAACAAATGCAATACTTAGACAAAAAAATAGAACACATACATTTAAAATACATACTAAAATACATAACACTAACTAAAAAAACGATATTTTTAACAACTATATTTTTGCAAACGATATTAATGACTTCGATCTTTTTAACACGATATTAATGACTTCGATACTGTTAAAAACGATATTACTTACCTTAGACTCGATATTCTTTACCACGATATTCTGACAGTCGATATTTTTGTATCCCAATATTTTGCACTTGATATTAGTGCAAGTCGACAATAAAAACTCGATATTCTGACTGTTTACCGTGCAGTGGTTTACCCTGATTAGCACTGTGGTTCTTGCTTGGGCAGGGTGCATAACTCTGCCAACCAGAAACCCAGTTTCTAACATCCATAGGATGTGGGTTTCTGGCCTGCCTCTCGTTTTATGTACAATGTTTCAATAAGGGCTTGTGTAGTTTAAGAGGTGTTAATGGATATTTAGGGTACATGGGTGTTTACTGTGTTTGGATAGTATGAGGTAAGTGCTATACAGGGATGTAGGAGAGTGTCATGTCAGGTACACCTTACAGGCCACCCACCTATGTTTAAATTCATGATAAGGGTGGTCCTTCTTTTATACACAGTTGTGCCTTTGAAGTAGGGAGGAGTTTCTAGAGGCATGCCTTTGAAGTGCACATATGTCCTGTCTTTCCTGCCCTGGCTCCAGCCTAACCACACGGGGTATGCAGCCCTTTGTGCGGTGACAGGGCACACCCTATTCAAGTGTAAGTGGGGCTGTTACCAGCTTCTCTCTCCCTTCCTGCAAGTGATGACCCATCCAGTCACACCTTAGCTCCCATTGTGTGTGCTTGTTCAGGAAGAATACACAAAGCCCGACTGTCACCCACGCCCAGTCATGTGACCCAGAGACAGACTCCAGGCATCAAATGACTAAGGGGCCGATTCCGATCTGGGTCGGGAAGCTCTTCGACCGATCCGGATCCGGATTGTTTTCCGACCGAGCCGGACCCCTGCAGTCCGACCAAGCGAGTACGATGCGGCCATATGCTGCCGGACTCCCACTGAAGTCAATGGGAGCCGGTCGTACGACGCATACATGGGCTCCCATTGACTCAATGGGTACATTGCGCAAAAGGGTGCCCCCTGTAGTGGGTACGCGTTGGTGCCATCCGCACCGTACACGCATGTATAGGGGGACCCATGGGTCCCCCCTGTGTCCGTCTCGTAAGGCTACGGGTGAAGGGGGGTCCGGCACGGACCCCCGAAGTCCGCTTCCGAGAGCTTTCACGTGTCGGAGGCTCTGTCTCGATCCGGCTGTCCGGATCGTGCATCGTACTGGCTCGGTCGTAAAACGTCTCCATTGCGCGGTACGAATCGAGTGCGAACGAGTCGGACGGAGCGGTTCGGACCCGGAAACAAGTCGGTCGGCGATTTCGCGTTCAATCGCATCGTACTTGGGCGTCCGGACCTCTGTACGACTCGGTCGGAAACAAAGCCTCCGACTCGGATCCGGTAAAGCCGAATCCGATTCGGAGCCCTACCGACCGAGATCGGAATCGACCCCTAAGGCAAGAAAATGCCAACTTTCTAAAAGTGCAAACACAAAAAAATACCTGGCCCGGTTTTACTTTATGCTCTTCAATATAACAAGCTACAAACAGACAACCACTATATCTATTTGAATGGACTGTTTATTTATCCACTTCCATTTGATTTATTTTCTCTAGCAAAATTTTATAAAAAATTCAATGTACAGAAAAGAAAATGCTTCAATTTCGAATAACAAACATCAAATTATCCATATTAATGTAAACACAAATGACATTAGTACAAACATTAAAACACCAACCACATTCACTCAATCACAGCATCCACCCTACAACTCAACCTAATCTATCAAACGTCAAACACTCATTATGACACACACGGGGAAATATTTTTCAATACAACTGGGGGATACAATTCATCACAATCCCTCACAAAGTACACAAATCGAATCGTGTTTTGAATTCCTCCGTGGACAATAAGCCAACGCGTTTCGAGACCCAGGCTACAGCTGCTGGGACTCTCCTCAGGGCTGCCTCTTAATGGGTATCAACTTTTTTACTGTGGGGAAATAATTCAGAAGCACAATGTCAGAACCCAATCTCTTATTAGACACTCCAACTCAACTATATTAAAAATTTACAAAACAGAATACCTTGGAAACGGCCTTGTTGTCCGAATATACTGTGCTTAAAAGCAATCAGAACTGACTGGAAGTCAGTTCTGATTGCTTTAAGCACAGTATATTCGGACAACAAGGCCGTTTCCAAGGTATTCTGTTTTGTAAATTTTAATATAGTTGAGTTGGAGTGTCTAATAGAGATTGGGTTCTGACATTGTGCTTCTGAATTATTTCCCACAGTAAAAGTTGATACCCATTAAGAGGCAGCCTGAAGAGTCCCAGCAGCTGTAGCCTGGGTCTCAAACGCGTTGACTATTGTCCACGGAGGAATTCAAAACACGATTCATTTGTGTACTTTGTGAGGATTGTGATGAATATCCCAGTTGTGTTGAAAAATATTACCCGTGTGTGTCATAATGAGTGTTTGACGTTTGATAGATTAGGTTGAGTTGTAGAGTGAATGCTGTGATTGAGTGAATGTGGTTGGTGTTTTAATGTTTGTACTAATGTCATTTGTGTTTACATTAATATGGATAATTTGATGTTTGTTATTCGAAAGTGAAGCATTTTCTTTCTGTACATTGAATTTTTATAAAATTTTGCTAGAGAAAATAAATCAAATGGAAGTGGATAAATAAACAGTCCATTCAAATAGATATAGTGGTTGTCTGTTTGTAGCTCGTTATATTGAAGAGCATAAAGTAAAACCGGCCAGGTATTTTTTGTGTTTGCACTTATAAACGGCCCTACCTGACCCTGTTCCAATTAGGGCCTATCCCCTTTGGTAACTTTCTAAAAGTGGCATTATCAGTATTGCAATTTAAAATCCGACTTCACCATAAGCTAGGATTTTGAATTATGATTCCAGAGACACAAAACATGAACTGGTCATCTCTTCCTATTTGGAAATTACACTTATAAAATGTAATAAGGCAACTCCAATGTTATCCTATGGGAGAGATAGGCCTTGCAGTAGTGAAAAACGAATTAAGAGTTTTTGACTACCAGGACATGTAAAACTTAGAAGTACATGTTCTACTTTTTAAATACATTCCACCCTGCCCTCTGGGCTGTTCAGGGCCTACCCTAGGAGTGACTTATATGTATCAAAAAGAAACGTTTGGCCCCAGAAAAAGGTTTATTTTGCCAGGTCGAAATGGCAGTTCAATCTGCACACACAGGTTCACCAATGGCAGGCCTGAGCCATGCTTAAAGTGCTACTTAAGTGGATGGCACAACCAGTGCTGCAGTCGACTAGTAGCATTTAATTTACAGGCCCCGGGCACATAAGGTACCACTTTACAAGGGACTTACAAATAAATGAAATATGCCAATTGGGTATAAGCCAGTGTTACCATGTTTTAGCAAAAAAAGTACAAGAACTTTAGAGCTGCTTAGCAGTGGTAAACTGCACACGATCCTAGGCCATAAAAACGAAGTCAGCAAAAACAGGAGGTCTGAAGGCAAAAAGTTAGTGGGGAACTGTTCCAAAGATGCCAGGTCTAATAACTGTCAAATAGAATGTCTGAGCAGTATTACAGTTTTTAAGACAAAGCAAACTGCAGACTTTAACAAATGTATCTTCAACATAGCTTCTATTTAAATCTAGTTTATAATTATGCAAATGGAAGCAATTATCTAGCAAACCTCTCCATCAACATTTTTCTATGTCCAACGCTTCATTTGTTAGACAAATTTCTGTAAGCAATCGATCAACCAATTCTCAGCTGCTACTGCACCAATCACACAAATGTGGAGCAAAGGGGTTAAGGTCTCATGGACACCTGAACATGGAACAGGCTTGCAAGTATTGAAAGAAAATTCAAAAAGCATCCATTCTATGGCATCCAAACCCAAGTTTATACAGGTTGGATGCTTCACTGATTGTTTGAAGGGCACACTAATATAAAGAGACTCCATGACTGGATAATTGCATTCTGGTACTTTTATGTTGGAAACATAGGTACCTTAATAAACACATGAAGAGCTTGCTAACAGGAAAGTAGCATTTCTGGAATTAAATAATTACCTCCATCGGTTGAAACAAATTGTGTCCCTCTATACTATCCATCACAACTGCCAATACTTAAAGTCAGCGAGGGTATTTTGAAACCAGAAAACTGTTCTGTATGCATTTCTTTTGTGTTTATGAATTTGATGCTCATACCAGACAAGCAAAATGCTAAGACTGATGCCTTGTTTGTAATGAACCATTCTTACTGCACACAAAATATTCAACAAGAGCAACCAACCTGAATACTCCTTGTAAGTAATATATAAAGCCTTGTAACTTCAGACAGTGTTCTGGCAGTGAAAAAATCCAAACACAGACACCTGCTCTGTTTTCGGATGACAACCACAGCTAAATAGAAGGAAGTCCTGTTGTAATTCCTTGGTGTTAGCAGGGAACCTGAGAAAATATAAGCTCATTTAATAACAGTTTTTCTGGGCATGAATGTTGGAAGATGTTTGCAATGGATTTAGATGAGTGCCATTCCTGCAAAGAGCAGAAGCTTGCAAACGTTTGCTTACAGCTCTTTCAGGTCTTCCAGCCAATTTATGTGACTCCAGTGCCCTGGTATGCCATTCTGAAGGGTAATTCACAGTTTCGCCTATACATCACTGGGGTAGCGTTTTAATAATATAAAATAAATTAATACAGTTTATGGTAATGTGCAGAATTAACGTGTAAGCATTAATCAGACCCCCCAGGATATTGCGGCATGGATTAGCAAATTTAGCGGCACAAATATGGAAATTTAGCGGCACAAATATGGAAATTTAGCGGCATTTTTGCGGCACTTTATTTTACAAATAATCATTCATTTTCAGCCTGAAATCAATGGAAACTGTTTTAGCAGAGTATTCCACTTTGAAATAGGCATGTTTAAAGTGTCTACAGCTCTACGTAAGCACAGCTCCAGTCCTAACCTCGTGGGAGGGAGCTGTATTTCTCCCTGGGATATTCTAGTGCCCATGTATGCACCCCTGCAGGGGTAACAAGCGCTATATAAATGCAAACCTTTTTCCCTCTTCTATCCCTCCGCTATCCTTCTGAATCCAAATAACTGACTAACCTATCCACCACTCAAATTACTTTCATATTTCACTATACTAATTCAACACTAATCCTTCTTGGGTTCCGGAGTAGCGTGCTACTCGCCGAAAAAGTGGTTTGACGCCTCGTCAGGGGTAGTAAGCGCTATATAAATGCAATTACAATACTACGACCTCCCTTGCATAAGGTTTTGGGAGACAGTGCACCCTGGCAAGCCATTAAGGGGAACACTATGTAACTTTTTTGTAGGCCAGGGCAGTTTTTTGCCACTCTGACACAAAAACTGACAATTGTGCTCCTGGTGTGGGTAGAAAGCCATTGTCTGTATTCCTGAATGGCGAGAGCAGAGGGGTGCCGTTAATGAGCTGAAGTGGATCCAGAGCGCAGGAGTCTGCATTCCCCAAGCCCCATAGGTCATCAAGCCATTCCTAATTAGCCCCATCACCTTATGGAAAGTGTCATTTCTGTCTGGGTGGTGTCGCATCTGGGGGATTGGCAAGGGATTTAAAAACCTGTGCTGTCCCCCAGGTAATCCTCTTTTGTCCTCTTCACCTCTGGATCAGAAAAAACAAGAGGTAGAGGACACGCCGGTCTCCACTTATGACTCTGTTATCAAGTGACTGTCTATGTTCTGATTGCACAAGGGTGACTCTCCTTATAACCAGAGGCAGGGCACTTTCTTTTACTATCAGACACTGACTTTTGTAGCTGGCCTAGGTCGAATTCTTCAGAGTTGGAGTACAATTCCCTAAATTACAGGCTCAACTAGTAGACCGTTTGGCGGGGGTGTGTTTGGGGGGGGGGCTGCCCGTGACCTACTCACCCTGCGGCACTAATTGTGTCAAAAGAGCATTTTTATGCCATAAAACCCCTTCATTTGAAGTTTCTTTACAATATCCATGAAGGTTTGAGCTAGGCACAGGGACTGGTTGTAGAGTGAGGTGGGTGTTGAATTGCCTTTCAGGCCTACCCTGGGGATGCCCACAGCATGACCTCGTGCAGGGACGATTCCGGAAGCCGTTTACTGGTTACTGGTTCTGTAACTATACAAACTCTGTATTCAACTGCAGGTTATGTGCTTGTCTGAGTATATCTTATGGAAATGTTTCCTGGTGGCGGGAATCTGACCCGTGGGGTGTAAATATTGTACATGGGTGAAATGCTATGTCATCATTATGTGCATCGTCACGATATGTAACGTGTTTTTCAGTGTACGCATTTGCATACAATCTGCACCATTCATAAACTTGCGACTTTATAAGTTTGGAAGTCAATCTGAGCTACGGTCTACCGTTGAATACCGCAAACTTGTCAAGTGTACTTCTTTCTTAATTGGTGGTGTGAAGGTTGGAGCACATATGCGCACACTGAAGACCGTAATGGTTTTACGTGGTTTGAATTATAGAAAAGCGCATGTTGTTAAATGGCACAGCCAGCCAGTATATGTTTGGAAAGACCCCTTCAATTCAGACCTGTACCTATCTTCGGAAGTTTTACACAGTCCACCTTCCTCTCAGCAGTTTTTGTTCCTCCCTGAATGTCTGCCTGCAGCAGCTCCTGCTCTCTGCGCCGCCTCTCAGCCGTTCATACCACCCTCACCTCACTGCAAACCCTGCACCGCCCCAGCCCATCACATCACTGTTCTATTTATACATCCTTTAAATTTTCCAAATTTCGCGGGCAGTTTTGTAAAAATCGCAGCATTTTTACAAAACTGCCGATTTCGCGATTTTTTTGCAAATCGCGAAATCCTGGAGGGTCTGATTAATGGAAATAATGTATTTAAAAATGCAAAAATGGTAGTAGGCAACCATAGTTACTCGTATTAGGCCTCAAATGGCTATGGCAGCATTGCCTGACAAGCTGACCCGACTACAAAATGCTAAATGTGCATAGAAAATGTAATCCTTGATCTTTCCATTAACATTTTTTTAATAAATAGTAGTTGCATAAATGTTTTCACATATTTCCACAGAATGTTTCTACTTACATAAAGATAACTGTTAACAAATAATTAGAAATGATTCTTTTCATGGGGTAGTGAAGAGTTCATACATGAAGATGCAGCATTCTTAATGAAAATTAATGGTTGTTGTGCTAAATGCTTTTTTTTGTTATATTGATGTTTCAGCTTATACACAGACCATTGTTAAGAATCCTGATATATTAGTTTAGAAATGTAGTTTAAACATGGGAAAGTAGACCTGGATGGGAGAATGACCCACATGAATTTAGAATTGATCCAATGTATTTACATACCTAACATTGCTGTCTGTAGACTTTTGTATTTCTGTGAGAAGACAAGGAGGCATCCTGTTACCATGAGAGGATAACAAGATGATTGGTTGGCTGAAGGAGGAAGAAGACCGAAAGCTGCTACATTAATGAAATGTGTTGTCTATATTAGTATGTGTTCTTAGAGTAGGTTAACACTCTTTTCCAGACACATGTCTAGACCCTTTACCCGAACCCAGACCCTTATTACTCGGAGACTCTATTGAGTTTTTTTAACCTCTCTTTATGAGAAGCTTGCTTTCATTGATATTTTGATTTATATAGCTGGCTTTTGATGCTAAAACGTTATTCTTTTCTATAATTCTCTCTCGAACTAGAGCGGTGTATGGGGTTTGACTGTCACAATTTCTCCCCAATTTCTAGAAATGGGATTTTTCCTTTATGGAACATGTTTTTATGCAATTATTATTTTTTGATTAACCAATATTGATTTTCTATTTCTGTCATATACTACTGTCTACTGAAGTAGTCAGATATAATCAGGCTGGGAACATCAATGCACCATTTCAGGTCTCCCGGGGAGTAAGACAGGGATGCATACTGGCACCTCTTATTTACATTGTATAATAATGATTTGGGGAAGACCCTGTGTGCAGCCTCTAAAGACATCCCTCGAGTGGGACTACATCTTATTCCTACTCTTTTATATACAGATGAGCCAGTCCTGTTAGCAATGACCGCTGTAAGTCTACAGCAACTGCTCAATTCCTTTCTTAGTTTCATGAATAATTTGGATTTGTGTACCAACTACAGTAAATCTTACACCATGGTGTTGGGGCAAAGGGGAATGTGATTTAGCAAATACACTTTGGAGGGGAGAGAGATATTTGAAGTAAAAGCCTTCCCCTACCTGGGGGTCCTAGTTGATGAGAAGGGTTCATGGCCCCCCTTATTGAGACCTAAAAAGAACTCCATGGTCAGAGCAGTTGTCTCGGTCTTTGACTTCTCCTGCTATTATTTCGATGGTGTCTTATGGCAGTGACATCTGGGTCTATAAAGAGGCTTTTGAGTTACAAGTAATTGAGAACAAGTTTTTAAGGCACTTACTCTCAGTGCCTCAATCAACAGCCTCTATTGTTGTGCATGATGAGTTAGGGGTGGGATACAAGACTGACTTGCTAACACTGCTACTCTTACTTAGATGGTTTTTGATATGGCTAAATCCAGAACTAGAGCTGAATAAAGCAATATTGAAGGATTGTAGGCAGTTTGATAAGTATGATTTTATTCCTTGACTTAATTATGTTGTCAACCTTTGCGGATTTGGGACATCCAGATCTATATAGATTCACCGATAAGAATGTCCTTGGGGAGCTTATGTGGGTAAAAATGCTCATGTCATTACAAAACGTTGTGGCTATATAGAGCCCTACCTCACATTGGATACAAATTCTCTGCATCATTTTTTGTTAACAAGATTTAGGTTGAACTTACTGCATTGGATTTTGGCAGAGCCGGTGGGCTGGAATAAAGTTTAAAATTTAGCCCCATGTAGCTGTGACTGCTTTTTAGACCAAGACACAATACACTTTGTTTTATTCTGTGAATATTATAGTACTCTCTGTAACCAATTTATTTTACCATTACTTAGAGAGAAACAATTCAAACAAGCCAGACCTGCCTTAATTTTCCTACTGATGCTTCATAATGGATATGTTTGTCTGAATGTAGCACATATTTTAGTAGGTGCAAATAAACTCAGAAATAACAAACTCTCAGTATTGACTGAAAATAGATTAGTGATTGTGATTATAATTTATGTGATGCATAGCTCCTGAGCTTCTCTAAAACAACAGAAAAGATCCATTGGACATGGAGAGATCCAACGCGGGGATAAGCCCATATGATTGTAAACCGAAATATTTTAATTTAAACCAAATCCCCACTCCAGCCAATTGGTAGCGAGAGGATGGTTTAGGTTATGAGGAGAGGAGCTATAAATGTTTTCCCTGAGTTAGAATAATGCCTGAGTTCCATTGATCAATGCCTAGAATTTGAAGAATGACAAGGTACAGTTTCGAATGAGGTGGCTGTATCGGAAGTACGAGCATTAATGGGGTTATGCGTCGTACTTGTTTTTTATATTGTTGCATGTTGCAGATAAGTGTTGGATAAATTGGTGATGTTATTGTGCTTATTGTGAAGAAGTTGAAGAGATTATTGGACTCCGAAGTAGTCTAAGATCCCAGGATGTTGAGATAAGAGTAGAATACACTTTATGGTTTTCTTGTCTACTAAAGATTTGTGGTTTGGATCGTGAGGTACCACCAGTTACACAATTCAGATAGGGCTTGTAAAAAACTGTTGGGAATGTACTGATATTGATTGGTGTTGGCATCACCTAATTGTGTAAAAGGTGAAGGTACATTGATTAGGGTGACTTCCACTGATCGAGATTTTATTTGTATGTGTAGAAAATCTTTCTGTGTTAAAAAGTCAGAGGGTCTTAAAACCTTAATATGCCGATTGTTGAATTGCCTTTGTTTTTCCTTAGAGGAACAGACAAAGATTGTTTATTTACATTTGCTTCAAGTTGTAGAATTGTGTGTACAAGAGAAGGAGGGTGTGCCACTGCAAGGAGTGAGATCATAGGTCATAGTGTACCGTGCTGAGATTGGGTTGTTGGTGTGTTGTTGCGCTGCTGTTAGTTGATGATGACACAGAGGGCCTCACTGCTGTAGGTCAATTGTTGTGTAAGTGCAGCATTGAGATTGGTTAACAAGTCTTCAAGTATTAAAAATTATAACAGTATTGGAGAAAAGAAACCTGACGTTTGCGGAATTGAATCAAAATATTTAGGAATCTAAATTGAGTTGTTTACTATTTGTTGAATAATTTGGAATCATAAAATGTTTTAAAGGTTTTAAGAATCTTGTGAGAGGTGATGTAACAATTCTGATACGGGAAGAAGAAGAGGTGTCTCCCGAGGGTACACCAGCATATTATTTGCCAATGAATATGGGGTTGCATGCATGTTTGTGGCTTCGTCAATGGTACAAGATCACTGAATATGAAGGTCCTTTGAGCTTTCAAAGATATGGCACTTTTGAATTAAGAATAATTGAAAGATTGAGAGAAAAACTATATGCAATGAAGCCAACACCTAGACCCACACAATATGAAGCATTAAATATTTGAGAGAAAACCGCACATGCTAAGGAGAGAGAGGAATACCAGAATAAAACTAAAAGAGCAGTGCGTAATTATGCAGATTCTCAATGGGATGAAGAGCAACACAGATGGAGGAAAGCTGTAGTCGAAGGGACTCGATTGTATCCAGCTATTACTACTGAAAAACCTGAGAAGTTGAAAAAGAATAAGACACAGGGAAAAGATGAGGAGGGTGCTGCAAAGAAATCAGATATTGAGAGTGATTCAGGGGATTACATTTTGGGTGCATTGTTAGCCGTGCATCCACCATCTTATGTGGCCCCTGTAACAAATGCTGAGAGTACTTTGACATCTAATGCGACAGTGTTGACCTGAATATGATTCAAATTGAAAGATCATTACAGATGATACAGCCAGTTGTACAGCCTGTTATATCTAATGTTATACCTGCATGAATTGAGAATGTTTTGACAGTGATGCCTCAAGGTATTACTGCTTCTATTGCAACTGTACCAGTGCTGCAGGGATTCTGTTTGGAAACAGAACTGTCTATTCACACAAAAAAAGGGGGAGCTTCCATATTTTTTTCTATTTATCGCGGCCTAAGCATGGGAAACCCTAAGGGTTTATTAATACTGCCCTCACCCACTAGGTAGTGGCATGCTTTACCATAGGGCCACTACTACACCCTGCTGCAGGCCACATACAGGGTGGAGCGCAAAAAGTATTTTTTGAAAAAACACTAGGGATCCACTTTGCAGAGGCAGTAATATGATAAAACTATCTAGGAGGGTACCCTCTATATTTTTTATTCCTGGGTCCTTCCTGATAGGGTTAAAAAATGTTTCGGGTGTACTTAGGGAGATAACATCCCTGTCACCCTCTATGCTTTTATCGACATGTTTCAGTCAAACTCATCTGCCCCCTAGGGGTCATTGGCATTCCTCAGGATATAGATCCCGCTGTCTAGCCTCCCAAAAATATTCTCTACATTGAGGTTTTTTGGTTACTATACTTGCCCGTTGTAGTAACACTCCAGGAAATTCCTGCAATACAATAATACCCTTATTTAGTAAATATAAATCCAGACCATTCCTTCTAAGTCATATACATTTATCTGTCAACATATTACCCCTGGGAATAACTCCATTCTCAGACTTCTATTGTATTTTTGGATCAGCTTTGGCTCACACTAATATCTATGGGTAAGTGTGTGTGCTCTTTCTCATCTCACGCATGCCAGCAATCCCCATGCAGGAGCAGTGCAACACCCCATATTTTAAAAATGGCATTTATATTTATAATGTATATTTTTTGGAAACAGAACTGTGCCTGGTATCACAGGACATCGGAATGTAGGGACTGAGTCCCCATACCACATCAGTACCTAGGGGCCCAAATCCGTGTAGCTCCCAGTGCCCCACCTGTCCTCCTAACCTTCTTAGAGTAACAGGTGAATTGGCAGCCTAGAACACAACACTCTAGTCCTCATGGGAACTGTGGAAACAAATAATCACCTTTTTGCTTCTCACTCATGCATGTCAATAATAAACAAAAGAAAGGCACGAGGAAAGTTTACAATATTTATTGAAACTATCATTCTCTATTATGAAGCAGCTGTGCTGCGATTTGAAAACATATGCAACTGAGCAAAGTAATCAACATTACGGGGAAACTGTATACAATGAAGAGCCCTATCATGGAGAAAAATATATTTGTCTAAGCCTACCGTGACTTCTTGAGCACAGGAATATATCAATGATCTCCAGGATTAGAACCAAACCCTTTAACTGGTATTTTGTAGTTAGGTAATCTGCATCGTAAGTGTAAACTCAGCTTACACAAGGCTGGGGCACCCTTTCATGAACTGTCCCTCTGCAAGAATACTCTTCTCTGTTTTCCAAAAGGCTAGTCTCGGTTTATATGATAAAAAGTGCTGTGTTGGAAAAAAACAGCGGTGCCTTTGTGCTGTGTCTAACAGTTAGGAGATGTTGCTGACCACTCATAGCAAAACAGGGCACCATGTTGTTTGACATTGCACGAAATGTTCAGACTGAATCCAGAGAACAACTGAGTGATAATATGTACAGCGTATTTCTAAAATAATATCATGGCACAAAATAAATGTGTTATGTGCTGCTGTGCAAAGCAAAAGCAGCCTAAAACGTGCAGCTAGGCTAAAATAATGCAGGACCAAGTGGACCCTTAAGGGAACCTACTATACCATCTCCTTGGTCGGGAAAGTACCTTAGCGACTAACTAAATAATAAGAGGCACAATCCAAGCAAATTCTCTGCTTTACTAATAAGCATGTTATACAAAAATCATCATAATAAAAAAACTTAACATGATAATTTTAAAAACATGGCCAAATTAAGGTGAGCTGGAGGCAACCAGGATTTTTTCCACAAGTTCAATGGATAGTGAAACAGAACGGATTCCGGCTCCGCAGATGATGATTTTGCTATTGCCCAATTCAAAAGCTCTAGAGAACCGATATGATCCTCATTATCAGTCGATGCTGAGGAAGTAGCCGGGCAAACTGCATCCGTGTCATTAGAGTCAGATTTCTGTGTTCTGTGTGCTGAAGCACCCATCTCCGCTGGAGGGAGTGGCTCGTACTGCACAACCTGAAGCAGCCGTAAGTTCATGAGACAACTCTGAGCATGGGTCGTTATGGGATCCATCAGTGGGCTGATGTCCACAGGACCTAGCATCCGCAGAGCCAGGCAAAGATCCAGTGCCCATTCGAAGGGGCACCACAAGCAATGAAACACAGGTTGTATGCAGTTAAACAAGGCAGGTCGGAATGACAATGACCAGTCAATATCCAGTTCCTGGGGCAAGGAGAATCCAAGTAATCGTAGCATGCACTGACGACACTGCTGGACCAATGGCAATTCCAGTGGACTTTAAAACAGAACATCCAATGCGGAGGAGCAAAAATAGAATCAAAATGCTGCAAATGAGGAAAAACACTAACGGTATGCCTCCTAATGCAATGGGAAATAGGGAATGAATAAAAGCTGGTATTACACCAAAGATGTTCTGGAATGTGTGCTATTCCAGCAGTGTAGGACACATTTCATTTTCGGTGTACTAACTCGCTGAATTGCAGTGGGAGATTGGTGTTTAACAAGGACTGTATTTCACTGGATGTCCTCGCAACTTGTAATTCAAATGTTTCTCAAGCAGATGTTAATGCTACGTCTTTTTAAAACAATAGCGCTTTGAGTCTGCTTAGCTTGCTAAAATCTGCCTTCAAAGTTGGAACGGAAGGCTACAACAAGCTATTGAAACCCCCTTGAGTAGGAGGGAAGAGCACGTTATTACAGCAGGTCACTATCTGGGAGACCGATAAAATATATGTGATCCCAGCCTCCATTCTGAAACAGTCCTGGTCACTTAACATTAAATAGCTTCCATTTGAAAGGACTGCAATGAGGGGGAGAACTGAAGGGGCTGGTATTACTTTTAGGAAATAATGCGCTGTGAATGGTAACTTGTTTACAAATGAGTGAATATCCGACAAATGAGTCACATTTCTTTCCAGTAAGGAAGGCTTCTTTGTTAGCTTGTTCACAACAATAGGAAAATGGGAGTGACCATAAGTCATGAATGAAGCTGCCTCCTAGGGGTTCATATCTACTGGCAGGGAAATGCTTCATGCAAGATGTGAACTGAAATGTTGAAATTGGCAACGATATTGCGCCATGTATTAACCAAACAGCGCAGGGCGTTTCCTCTATTGTGAATGGGAGCTGTTCTATCTTCTTGAGCTGTAACATGGTGTATGTGGCATCGTTTTACCCATGAGACATTGTTTACATGTCAGATTGAAAGGCAAGAACAGCTGAGTAGAATTAAGGTAATGCCATGGGACTCGATCATTCTTAAGAATTTGAAGTGTCCAGCTAAATTGCATGATAGATCTAAGCTGACTTTGCCCATGATACAATGAAGACATGTCACTTTGCATGATATCAATAACAGGGGACACAATGTTATTCAAATTGTAATGCAAGAAGATAATGTATTAGTGCCATTATCAACAATAGCAAGCACTTTATCCAAATTATCTTGATCAATTTGTCTTAAACATTCGTCCGTTTCCATTTGGGGTAATTTCCAAATTTCATTATGATTGGCATAAATAAATCTTTTGGAATGCGGATACTTAGGACCCAATAGGAAATCAGGTAGGTCCATATCTTCAATAGGAGGAAAAGATGTTGTTTTACTGCAGACAGTGTGGAATGTTTCAACCATGTTGACACAATTTCCCCACTGAATAGGTGGTAACAATACCTGAATGCTATTAATCGGACTAACAGGAGTCAGGTCTGCTTGCCTTAAACCCCGGTGTAGAATTAAGAAAATGAGCATAACAGCCATTTGTGTCCATCGGCCACAATAACCACCCATGAAGACCTCAAAGTGTGGAATTGAATGTACCATTTTGCAACATACTATTGAGTTATTCTGCAGTGTAATTTACCAAATGTTGCCAAGTGTCAAATCAAGCAATAGAGGGAATGTTTGGTGCATTCATGTCTTTCATTTTTGCTGGTCCCAGACACGTAGTCTGCTGAACTGTATCATTCAGAAAAATAATTTCTGTCAGAATTAAACAGGCTCGAAACAAGGTGCCAGTCCCCTGAACTTGCCAAGGTTTGGTACTACAAATTGATTTCATGCCAATGATATCCTTTCAATAATCATAGCCTTTTATAGCTAATAGGGTGACAAATGAATCTAAATATATTAGCTTAGTTTGTGTAAACATATATTTCTTTGGTGGTGTAGTGACTAGTTTGAAATAATATGATTTTAAGTCTGTTGCATGATATCCAGAAAAATATGTAAACTTATCACAATATCTTTTTGAGCTCCCATGTGGGGAGTGGGGCATTGTTCCCATTGTGTGAAATTAAAAAGTGTACGTTGAACACTAGCTCAATGTAAATAGCGATGTCCATAATGATGTTAACAGACTATTTCACCACATTTAGCAGAACTTAATTATATATCATCTGATTCAAAGACAGTATAGTATTCCAACTCTGAGAGCATGGAGTTTACAGTTTCAACATCCCAATCATCAGAATGTAACCCATGTACAATTACATCACCCATAGAAACCTTAAATACATAAGGAATCTGCAGAATTTCCATTGGACCGAGTATATCATAAGTCACTTTTTTCCAAACAATTCCATCAGTTAATGGAACGGCTGAAATGTTCAAGAGGGACAAGTCTATTTTTAGTGCATGTGAAGATGAGTGAGGCATCAACACCTCATCGACCAGTTCTGTGGCAGAACATTCTGGAAGATAATGGTCATTAATCTGCAAGAAGAAAACAGTCACAAGTCCAATCCTCAGAAATAGAAAAACCAAGCAAAGTGTAATCCAAACATATCCAAGGCAGGACGAGATAAGTGTGTTTCAGCCATAAAAAGAAAACACAAGCCTTTGTAGGCGGAGTGTCCACAACGAAATAATTGTCAAAAGAGTCATAAGAAAAATCGTCTGGGCCCGCATAATAACCAGAAGCAGTTCGTTGAAAAACTGATGCCACAGGTACAGTAACAGGAGTGGAAAAATCCAAAATAGGTGGATCAATAGAAACGGCATCAGCTGCAATAGTAACTACAGTACTCACTTCAGTTGTGTGGCTGTTAGCACTATTGGGAAGTAATAAGAAGCTCATTCTCCACCCCCACCCCCAGCTGGGGAGAAACAGCTTTGGTGATGCTCACCAGCTGCAGAGGCATTTACTGCACGGTAGCGAGAGGAGTTAGGGAGCTACCAAGGACTCCTCACAACCTACTGTTGCAAATTGGCCACATGATGTAACTTGATGTGATCAATGGAGACAAAATGATTGACTTTAGAACTAGGGAGTGGTATCAAGATTACAGTTCTTGTACCTTGAATGCCAAGGACCGGCACTGGTGCTCGGTATGATGGCCCAAACTCCTTTTTCACTGCAATTTGTTCTCGTATGAGATCCCCAACTTGTGAAATGCTGCCAGAAGATTCTGGTTTCTCCTTAATTCCAGCAGAGGCTGACATCTTCAACTGCTCGTTGGATTGGTTGTGACAGAAGTTTTGTAGATCCTGTAAAACAGCACAATGATCATTTACGTCAAAGGACGTGGATGCTGCTACAATGTCTGGACTGTCAAGGCCTGAAACATACATTTTGATGTAAAAAAGGACCTCTTCTGGTGTCCGGCCACCCAGAGATCATTTAGAGGGATTGTTAAGTGCTCGTTGTACCCCATATATGTGTTGGAGCTAACTACGTCCTGTGCCTACTACTCTGCCTGTTACATACTACACCAGCTTCCGTTGCTAGGGTTATAACTACACAACCATTAGAGATTTGCACAACTGTTCACATTAATTTTGTTCCAAATGTAGTAGTTCAAGGAGCCTTTGGAGGAGCACCTATGATAGGGTTTGTCTCAACATCACAGAATTCATAGATTGTTGTTTGGACACCACTGCAAACAGTTCAGGAGAAGGATTGTCTTTACCACAGCAATAACATAGGGTGAGACCAACCTGTTTGAAGATGGGATTTTTTCCCATGGTTTGAAGAAATCGCAGAAAATGAAAAGACAGAAAGTCAGGTTCCTAATGCACAGCAGACAGAGAAGGAGAGACCCTTAAATGTCCAGAGATTAAAAATAGAATTAGAAGAAATAATCAGAGGATGCTTAGATCTTCAGCATGTGAATCAGTACAAAGAGAAAGAGCTGATATATTTGAGCAAAGAAATTACTATATGTGCAGCGACTACTCATGGTAAATTAACTGAATTAGCCAGAAAACATCAAGTCAATAATTTAAAAAGTGTTTCATTTTAAAAAAGTTGGATGATGAAGCTATTGAGACAATGCGTTCTTTAGGAATGCGATTACACATCACTGAATTAGTGAAATTCGTTCATTGATGGAGTGAATTTGATAAATTAGAGAGCAAATGAGCAAAGAAAAAAGAAAAGAAAAAGAAACAATTAGAGGCAGTAGAAGAAAATAATACACCAATGACAGATGAAGGAGAAGCTTCAGATTTTCCATTCAGGGAGATACCAAGAAGAGGGTATGTTCATGTGCAATGGAGTACAGGAGATCTAGCAGCATTTACACATAATTTTCCAAAATTGAGAGATTAACCTGTACAATGGTACACTCAAGTTGACAGATCTGTTAACATTTTAAAAGAGCTGTGGATTGATTTGAATACTTTCTTTGATATTGTAGTGCCAAGTGATTTGTGGGCCAAATGTAAAGTTACTGTACAATGGCTGCATACAGAACCAATGAGAGATGCCCACACTAATGCACCATCTCCTGTGGTTATGGAAAAATATGATGCAGTGATTACATTTCTGAAAGGCAAGGTTCCTCCAAAGGATACTGATTGAGTAAAGATTAAAAGAACCTCACAAGAAACAAAGGAATCAGTGCATGATAACTATGAGATATTGCTTCTGGTGTTTCGACAACACAGAAGACGGGAATATCCCGAACCGAGTGAAATGGAATTTTTCTCAGTTTGTTCTTGGGTTAAGACCAGAGATCAGATCAGATATGCTGGCAGACAAAATTGTTGGATGAGATCTTGAGGTATGCAAAATATTACAGTGACGAACAAGAGATGAAACTAAAAAAGCTTAAAGATAAGTTCATGTTAGCCCAGATAAAATTTACTCAGAAAGGGCTTCAGAATTAGTTGTTTTCAGGAAATCAGGATGTAATGCAAAGTGTTGAAATGCAGAATCATGGTGTTGAAGGAGGATTTGCTGCTTCACAGGGTAGAGCTAGAGGTATTCCAATTGATCCGAATTCTGGTGTAGATGTTGCAACGCTGAAGAAAATAACCCTTAATCACTTCTGTAATAAGTTTGGGTATTGGAAGAGGGAGTATAGACTTAATCCAGATAGGATGAGCGGTAATGGTCAAATGCAAGGAGGAAAGGCGATGTAGAATGTACCAGTTCAGCAAATGCAAGTGCCAATGCAGAAACAGGTTCCATTGATTAAGGTTCCACAAGCCCCGATGGTCCCCCATAATATGAGAAATCCTAGATTTAATATGAGTCAAAACCCCAAGGCAAATTCAAACCCATTTCAAAACCAGAATCAGAATCCATTTCAACAGTTCACAATGCTAGTCAATGACAGTTTTGGCTCAGACAAATCCCAATGACGGTGCCTTAGGGGGGAGGAAGATTGCGTGATTGGTGCAGTCGTAGAGGTAGACCAGAGTGGACCATTTGTAGAAGGAGAAATTTACAACCACCAAGTGTCATTTATGATCACCAATGGTGCTACCCATTCCACTGCTAGAGAAGCAGAAATTCCATACCTACTCCTCTCAGGAAAGAAGATCCAAGTTGTAGGAGTTTCAAATAAACAGCTAACAAACCCAGTTTCGGAAAAGATCCTGGTAAAAGTAGGTTCATATGAGGAAAATTCATCAATTCGTTGTTTGTGATTATAGCCTTGTAAATCTGTTAGGGAGAGACCTGTTGTGCAAGTTAAATTGTACAATTTACTGTATACCAGATGGTGTTGAGTTTCAGACTCATGATGAAGATGTTGAATTTAAAATGGCCCAACAAGGAACAGCTGTAGAACTATATCCACTGAGGACTGTAGATCACATACCTCCTGATTTGATAGAGACTGTGAAACCAGAAGTATGGGACTTTACAGGAAAGGATATTGGACTAATAAAAAGTGTAGAACCAGTCCGAATTACAGTAAAGCCAAATGCTGTGTATCCTAGAACACAACCATATAATTTGACTCCAGAAACAATTGCTGGAATAACACCAGTAATTGAAGGCATGTTAAGAAAAGGGATTTTAAACGACTTTGTTGGAAGCCCTTGCAACTCTCCGCTTATGGGTTTACAGAAACCTAATGGTAAATATCAGATTGTGCAAGACCTTCGAAAGATTAACAGCATTGTTTTTCCATGTTGTCCTGTGGTACCGAATCCACCCACCATACTTTTCCAAATTCTGTGTACTGCAGAATGGTTCACTGTTATGAACTTGTGCCAGGCTTTCTTTTCTGTTTCATTGAATGAGGACAGCCAGTTTTTGTTCTCTTTTGTGATCAGAGAGAGAGTTATGGCATGGTGCTGAGTTCCATAAGGTTATACATAGAGTCCATCCATTTTTAACCAGATCTTAAAAAAGAATCTGGAATCTCTGCAGACACCTTACAGTTCAGTTCTCGTGTAATACATTGATGACTTACTTATGGCATCAAATGATATACAATTGCGCTATAAATCACCTGGCTGAGAACGGACATAAAGGGTCTCCAGGTAAACGGCAATATTATCAAAAAGAGGTTCATTACTTAGGATATATCATTGAGAAAGGAGCAAGAAATGTGTCACCAGAGAGAGTTGAAACCACCCTTCAGATGAATCCATCCGGAATACAAAGACAAGTCAGAATGTTTCGCGGAATGGTTGGCTACTGTAGATAGTGGATACCAAGCTTTTCCCTAGTGGCTAAGCCTTTACTGGGGCTGACACAAAAAGATGTACCTGAGCTGCTTTATGGGACAGAGAGTGCTCAAAATCTTTCCTAGAGCTGAGAGAAAGTCTCTGCCATGCCCCAGTACTAGGAATACCAAATTACAGTAAGATGTTCACATTCTTTTGCA
Source organism: Calotriton arnoldi (assembly GCA_963921515.1). Lineage (NCBI taxonomy): Eukaryota > Metazoa > Chordata > Amphibia > Caudata > Salamandridae > Calotriton > Calotriton arnoldi. The sequence goes on along the minus strand of CAWUFW010022751.1, from coordinate 55,979 downwards.
ATGAGAGGGAGGGCTGTGCCTTCTCAGTGCTTACTTAGATGCATAGCGATTCACAAAGACCTGTGGTTTATTTTTCGACTAACCTTGACCCTGTATCTGCAGGACTGCCTGGCTGCCTTAAATCTGTAGCTGTGGTTAGCATCAGTATCGAGAGGAGTGAGAACATAGTGATGCAATATCCTTTAAATGTTCTGGTCCCTCACTCTGTAAGGATATTGCTCACCAGAACGAAGACCCAATACATGACAAACAACAGACTCAAAGTATGAACAGCATATTCTGGCTGCTGTGAATATTATAATTCAACACGGTCAAATTTTGAAACTGTCAACACTGTTACGTGTAAATTAGGATGTCTATGGCGATAAAGTTGAGCATGATTGTCTAGATGTCACAGAGTTATGCACCAAGCCAAGGACAGACACGAAAGATGAACCTTTGATTAAACCTGATTACGTATTTTTTGTCAATGGCTCATGTCTGAGAAACAATGAAGATACCTTGAGAGCAGCTTATGCTGTCTGCACAAATCAAGAAGTTGTAGAAGTTTCATGACTTCGTGGTGTTAGCTCAGCACAAGTTGAGAATTGATTGCCCTTAGAAGAGCTTGCACAATTGAGAGTGACTGTATTTACAGATCGCCTATATAGCTTTGATGTTGTCTATGACTTTGGACAGTTATGGTCACAAAGAGGTTTCATGACCTCTTCTGACATACCCATCCGTAATGGGGAACATGTGAGAAAATTGCTTGAGGCACTGCAAAAGCCAACAGAATTTGCAATTTTTAAACGTGCAGCTCACAGAAGTATCAATGGATATGTCACAGTTGGAAACAGATTTGCAGATGAAGTTGCACAGTATTGTGCACTTGTGACCTGCACATTTAACAGGGCTTACACAAATGAATCTGAAGAGGACACTGTTTTCGCGATGTTGTTGTCAGTAGAAGATACATGGGAAGAGCTTAAAAGATCACATGAAGATTTTTCAGAAGCAGGACTTCAGGGCTGGACCAGAGCAGGATATGAGAAAATTGCAAATGACACTTGGATGTCAGCAGATGGAAAACCAGTGTTGCCAAACAGTTTATTGTTTCCCATGACACAATAGTTTCATGGTCCAACACATCTAGTAAGAGATGCAATGTGAGATTATTCAGGCAGAGTTGGTTTCATCCCAGATTTAGGATGCTTGCAGAAGAATTGTGTCATCATTGTGTAGCATATGAACAGATGAACATAGGGAAAGGTACATCAGTAACACTAAGGGGCCCATTACGATGTCGGGCGGAAGCACGACCGCGTTGGCGGCGGTGCGGTAAAATGCCTTTTATCGCACGCCAGCCGCGGTCTTCACGCCCGCCATATTAGGATGGGAAAAAATAGGCATTTACCGTCCACCGCGGTGTGACGCCGACCGCCATCGAACAGCGCCCGCCACCGCGGCGGAGTGAGCCAATCACCACACACCGCCGTGAGGAATGACGTCCCGTACGCCGAGGATATCACGATGCCGGAAACAGGGCAGCGCACCGCGATGGAGAAACCGCACAGCGAAAGACGGCGGAGACATCACAGCGGAGACAGAAAAAATAACACCCGGGACACACCGCGATGGATCCTGCCCTACACGCACTCCCGGTGCTGTACATGATCCACTACCTGCAAGTCATCCACCGCCATGGACGCCTCCGCAGGTACGTACAGACACAACAGTGCAAGTAACACAATACACAGCTCCATGGGGGAAAAACATCGCATGGGAACACCACACACCCCTGTGGGGACAGGCACACAGCCTGCACTGCACACACACATGTCCCACCTGTCACAAAAACATCGCGCCACATACTGCCCACCCATGTACCGCATTCATGAACAAATGTCCCGGTCACGTCACCGCCGCGGTCAGTGTGCATGAAACCATGCACACAACGCAGAGCACAGGGCCAGCGCATGCCAAGGGCACCGTACAAATTGCACAGAGCCACAACTCCATCCACAACACACCAGCTACCTCCCTGAAGGGACACAACATGTGTCTCACAAGTGCCACTCCTGCACAACAACAACACAACTACAGCCACACCATGCCCCACGTCCCAATAACTGCACATACAGCCACAGCAGGACCCTTTGCAAAGGAACACATAGCACAGAAGCCCAGGCCCCAGCCAACACACACACACACCACAACAACCTCACACACAAGCCAAGAACACTGAGGCCAGGCACAAAATGTACACACACACAGATGAGGACCAAACACTTCACTGCACACACTACCTGACAAGTCACACACACACACACACCACCCTGACTCACAGCTACATACACACACCACATGCCAGCAGTAATGGAGGACAACATATAGGAAAGCCAAAGTGAGGTGCCCACAAATGGAAGGGCAGTGACACAACCATCAAGCATGTGTGAAGCACATGCAAGACAAGACACATGTGAGAACACACACAGCCCATCACAGCACACATGGCTGACACAGTCAGTCAACACAAACCACGGTCACCCCAATGCTACAACTCCTGTAGACAGCAAGGACACCCATGTATAGGCACAGGGATGTAAGGAAGGCCCTGAACACAAACACTGACCAGCCACACATAGGCATCCAAACACTGGACAAGACAACGTCTGCTGCACAACACACAGGGCCCAGTGACACACTATATGACAGCAAAGCACAAGTAGGATATGTCACACATACCTCCTCCCACAACAGCAACACACAATACTGCCATGTGCACAAAACACAACAACAGGGCTAAACAAGTACACATACAGGCACACCACACCAGGGTCACACATGGCAGTAGTTGACAATGCATGTGCACACACATCCACAGTCACAACAAAGTCACCCCCTTCACACCATACACTTCTCCACCACCCAAGTGCACACATTGGAAGTAAGCCATGGGACCTGGATAACTCATCACCACAAGATGACCATACACCGACACTGATTGGCACACAGAAAGGAAGCTCACACAGACCCCATGACCCTGGCCTGCCTGCCTGTAAGCCTGTGCCCAAACACCCACCCTGTGCTGCCATTGCCCACAAACCTGACATGTGTCCACCATAGATAACATGAGCCAAGAAGGAAGATGACTACAAGACCTCATTGCCAACCACCTGCACTGCACCCATAAGTATCACAGTCATGTAGAAATGAAGTGCCTCCCACCCCTGCAAAAAAATTAAATGTGACACAACCCATTGGCAATGTCGAAGTGGCATACTGAGCCTGTGACACAGTAAACCATGCACACACAGAAACAACTTTATTCAGGAAGGACACTGACACAACTCACTGCAGGACCAACTGTGTTTATTCACAATTTGCATATTGACACAACAAATTTGGGCAACAGCAAAGCGAGTGGGCATTTCAATATGCACAGTATTTACATGAAAAGCTGCACAGGCAGGGGGCACACAGCAGTGAACAGCAAGGCCAGTGGCCAGTCCAAAGTGCAGGTGAGGTACATGAGAAGCTGCACAGGCAGGGGGCAAACAGCAGTGAACGACAAGGCCAGTGGCCAGGACACAGTGCAGGTGAGGTACATGAGAAGCTGCACAGGCAGGGGGCAAACAGCAGTGAACAGCAAGGCCAGTGGCCAGTCCAAAGTGCAGGTGAGGTACATGAGAAGCTGCACAGGCAGGGGGCAAACAGCAGTGAACAGCAAGGCCAGTGGCCAGTCCAAAGTGCAGGTGAGGTACATGAGAAGCTGCACAGGCAGGGGGCAAACAGCAGTGAACAGCAAGGCCAGTGGCCAGTCCAAAGTGCAGGTGAGGTACATGAGAAGCTGCACAGGCAGGGGGCAAACAGCAGTGAAACACAAGGCAAGTACAATGTGCAGAGTAGTCACATCAGAAGCTACACAGGGAATGTATGCAACTCTACCATGCCATGCCCAGCAACAGAGTAATGGGTCTGACAATGGGCATCACACGCACCCCTGTGGACAGACAGGTGTGTGAGGGTGACCACCACTCAGATGGGGCTGTCTGTCGGACTTGGAGCTGACTGTGTGTTGGGGTCTGTTGGCGGACTACCCTGGGCAGTGGGAGTAACAACTGTGGAAGAGCCAACTGTGCATGTGGTAGCTGGGGGCTGCTTGGACCAGGTGGGGTGGTGGCCCGGGAGGTGGACTCATGCCCTGGTGAGACACAGTGTGTGCCAGAGAATGTGGAGGGGTGCCTCTCCACTTCTTGGGGATCCTGAAAGGCTTCCCTGTCAGGGGATTGAGGGGAACTGGGGCAGATACAACAGGTGACCCCAACACCAAAGCTGATTCTGGTGTGGATGGTGAACCCCCTCTGGGGACATGCTGGAACCCGCTGTGCGCTTGCCTGGTGTTTGCCGCCGCCCTGCCTCCCTCTATCCACCAGCTTTGCCCCCTACAGTGTCCTCCCGTGCTGGCTTCACAGGGCTTGGGATGGGAGTGGAGGTCAAGGATGGATTATCCATGGGGCCCTCATCCTGTGTAATGTTTGCAGGCAACACCTTCTCAGTGGCTATTTGGCTCTGCGAGACGTCTTTGGGACAGGGGAGTCTTTGTCAGGGGAGGAAGGTGAGGCCTGTGACCCTGATGCTTGTTTCTTTGCTTTGTGGCCCTTGCTGTCGCCTGATGGACTTTTCTCTCTGCGCTCAGGGGTGGCCTTACTCTTATGTGGGGATGGTGTCTGTGCCCTAGTATGCTTGGGTTGCTGTTGCTCCTGTGTGCTGCGGGTTCTGTATCGGGACTTTGGGGTCCGTTGGGCATTGTCACTGTCGTCAGAGGTGCACAGTGACACGGGGCCGGACCGAGTGCTGGGAGTCGCTCCCTGACTATGTGCCTGTTGCAGGGCTGCTGTCACAGTTGATGACAAGGACTGCACAGTGCGGTGTAGCCCACCAACGTCGGAATGTAAGCCCTCCATGAAAGCTATAACCTGCCCCAACTTTTTGTCGTGCTCTTGGAAGGCATTGAGAAGTGCTGTCTGCCCCACACACATCTGGTGCAATAGCTCGACTGCTTCTGCACTGAGGGCAGCAGGGCTGACATGGGCTGGGGCAGCTGTGCCTGGGGTGAAGGTGACTCTACCCTTCCTACTTGTGCGGACACGGGCAGCACCAGTGGAGGTTGAAGGGAGGCTGGGCACTGGACGCTGTGTGGCGGAAGAGGAGGCAGTTTCCCCGTTCCCTGTACCCCCCAACATGGATGTGTCACCGCTGGCATCAGATGAGGTAGAGCTTTGTGTCTCCAGCTGTGAGTCCTCTAGCAGACTCCTGTCCCCCTCCTCGGCGCTGGTCACATCTGTGTCAGTCAGCTCCAGTGCGGCTGTAGCAGTGGAAGCCTCACCACTGGTGTCCGTCCCCTCTCCCTCTGCACATACGGGAGCTGCTGCATAGGAGAGAGAAGTACTGTGAGATGAGTGGCATCAACAGAACTAACACGTGCCAATACATCTGCATCCTAGAAAGAGGAGTGCAGCACATTGCATGCCACCCTGTGCACACATATATCTTGACACCCAAAAGTTCGACACAACGGTGCATGTCCGCCACACGTCCTGCCATAAGTGACCCAGGTGATTCACACAGCACTCCATCCTGCAGTTGGCTCACATCAGATTCAGCCCCAAAATGGCCTGTGCACACACACTGTCCCGATGTTGGCAAGGATGAACACCACGACATGGTGCACATCACCTACATGTGTGGAGCAGTAGGGGACCACACAGACTACAACATACCAGCCCACAATGACCCTGCACACATGCCATCCACCATATCGAGGCCATGGGCACATCTACTGTTGCACATTGGCCTCAGATGTCTGACTGGCAGACATCTGAGGTCTGGAATTGCACACATTCATTGAAACGCATTCACAGTTGGCACACTGGCATTACCATCCATCAGAATTCACACACTACCCCACAGCAGAAGGTACCTGAAGGCCACAACTCCAAATGTAAGAGAGATGCACAGTGCTAAAACTCACTTCATGAAGCGCCGTTTGGGCAAAAGCATGGCAAATACACCCAGCACAGAGGCCACTCACAAAACATTGCACCACACAACCAACGTCACACAGCTGACAATTTGCACACTCTGTAGACACATGCACCCACTCCCAGCCAAAGGCAGCCTGCAACACATACTCACCCCTGTCTCGCTGCTGATGCTCCCTCAGTTGTCTGTCCAGCTCAGGTTGTGTGACAGCCAGGATGCGGGCCATTAGTGGTGTCATGCTGCGCCTAGCCAACCTGCCAGTCCGAGGGAGCAGCCCCAGCATCATCTCGGCCACGTTCTTGCTCAGCCGGCAGATGTCGTCCCACCTTTTATGACAGTGGTTGCGCCTTCGGTTTGACACACCCAGATCCCGGACTCTGGAGGCAATGGCCCTCCACACGGCTTTACACTGGTGGACCTTCAGCTGCAGGCATGGGAGACAAGAGGGGTGATGTGCCAGTGACACAGTGCACAATAACAACACAACGAAAATGCAGTAGCACGACAGTGACTCATCCAAAACTCAAGCTACAACTGTCACATAGCCAACAATTGCTCTGAACATGATGCAATGTCATTGGTCAATCAGACGTACAGGCATGCATGTTCGATGGTGGACACAGTACCTCCACACCCCATTCACATGCAGGATACAAACACACCAAGCATCGTGTAGTCTGCCTGCAGCTACTGTCTGCAGTTACCTACAACTACACATACAGAAGATAGCAAAACATGTGTCATGTTGTTGGACTCACTGTGTCCAACACTGCGCAGACCTAAGTGTCCTAGCCCTGTGAAAGCCTCACTGTGTCTTGGGACTCACATAGAGTGACAACGACTGTCATACACACACCCTTCTCCCACGCCTGCTCCTGTGCAATCTACATGGCAGAGATGGGACTTAGATGAAGAGGCGTGAGACAAACACACATGGTACACACTGTACATGCAGTGATGTTGACATGTGGCATTCGGTGGGGACTGTGCAGGGCAGGTCGACTGACACTGAGTGGGTCAATTGGGAGCAACACAGCCATGCACACAAACGCTAACTGGCCAGACTCCTGCATCACCAAAATGCAGCTGCACTGTATGGCTGACACTACAGGACATGTCCCTCTACTCTGGATAGGCATGCAGGGTAACGTGTGAAAGAGCCCACCAAGCCCTTCCCGCTGTAGCAAACATGATGGGCAGTGCATGTCAGAGCCCCACAACCACTGACACATACCGAAGCACCTCCACCCCACGTGTGCACACCCTGCACTCTCACTCATTCTGGGAAACTTACCACGACATTAGGTCCGCCATAAAGCCTTGGGTACTGTGCAAGCACCCTGTCTACCAGGACCCCAAGCTCCTCACTGGTGAAGGGACTGGCACGGATCTTCTGAGTCCTCGACATCACAATGGACATGTGGCAGCAGCAGCACGTTGAGGGTGGCAGTGAGCAGTCCCTTGAGGCAGCAGGTGCAGGGTGGCAGCCAGCAGTCCCTTGGGGCAGCAGGTGCAGGGTGGCAGCCAGCAGTCCCTTGAGGCAGCAGCAGCAGGTGCAGGGTGGCAGCCAGCAGTCCCTTGAGGCAGCAGCAGAAGGTGGAGGGTGGCAGCCAGCAGTCCCTTGGGGCAGCAGGTGCAGGGTGGCAGCCAGCAGTCCCTTGAGGCAGCAGCAGCAGGTGCAGGGGTGTCAGTCAGCAGTCCCTGGTAGCTGTGGGAATGTGGTGCGCCCTCCCACACATATATAGGCCCCTGGGGCTGTGTCAGTGGTCCCGGGGTGCTGCAATTGGTGTACGAGGTCTGCCTCATTCAAATACATCCAATGTCCGCCTCCGCGGTGGCGGTGCACGCCTACCGCGATTTTCAAACTCGCATCAGGCTACCGCGAGTCTGCTTCCCATTGGCTGCAGGGGCATGGTCCATGCCGGTGACACACCGTAGGATGCATGTGCACGCTACCGCGGTGGTGCATCTTTTGAATGCCTCCAGTGACCGCCTCCGCGGGGTGGTGCACGCCCACCGCGATTTTCAAACTCGCATCAGGCTACCGCGAGGCTGCTTCCCATTGGCTGCAGGGGCATGGTCCATGCCGGTGACACACCACAGGGCCCAGGCGGTAGGCACCGCCATATGTCTGGCAGACAGTGCCTGGAGTGACCGTGATTTGGGTAGCGGTGCATGGTGACCGCAATTGTCACATACATAACTGGCGGTGTCTCCCGCGATCGTGCATGGGTTATGTGCGGTGCCGCACCTCAGTGGCCAGGCGGGAGGCACCGCCACATGTCTGGCAGACAGTGCCTGGAGTGACCGTGATTTGGATAGCGGTGCATGGTGACCGCAATTGTCACATACATAACTGGCGGTGTCTCCCGCGATCATGCATGGGTTATGTGCGGTGCCGCACCTCAGTGGCCAGGCGGTAGGCACCGCCACATGTCTGGCAGACAGTGCCTGGAGTGACCGTGATTTGGGTAGCGGTGCATGGTGACCACAATTGTCACATACATAACTGGCGGTGTCTCCCGCGATCGTGCATGGGTTATGTGCGATGCTGCACCTCAGTGGCCAGGCGGTAGGCACCGCCACATGTCTGGCAGACAGTGCCCGGAGTGACCGTGATTTGGGTAGCGGTGCATGGTGACCGCAATTGTCACATACATAACTGGTGGTGTCTCCCGCGATCGTGCATGGGTTATGTGTGGTGCCGCACCTCAGTGGCCAGGCGGTAGGCACCGCCACATGTCTGGCAGACAGTGCCCGGAGTGACCGTGATTTGGGTAGCGGTGCATGGTGACCGCAATTGTCACATACATAACTGGCGGTGTCTCCCGCGATCGTGCATGGGTTATGTGCGGTGCCGCACCTCAGTGGCCAGGCGGTAGGCACCGCAACATGTCTGGCAGACAGTGCCTGGAGTGACCGTGATTTGGGTAGCGGTGCATGGTGACCGCAATTGTCACATACATAACTGGCGGTGTCTCCCGCGATCGTGCATGGGTTATGTGCGGTGCCGCACCTCAGTGGCCAGGCGGTAGGCACCGCCACATGTCTGGCAGACAGTGCCTGGAGTGACCGTGATTTGGGTAGCGGTGCATGGTGACCGCAATTGTCACATACATAACTGGCGGTGTCTCCCGCAATCGTGCATGGGTTATGTGAGGTGCCGCACCTCAGTGGCCAGGCGGTAGGCACCGCCACATGTCTGGCAGACAGTGCCTGGAGTGACCGTGATTTGGGTAGTGGTGCATGGTGACCGCAATTGTCACATACATAACTGGCGGTGTCTCCCGCGATCGTGCATGGGTTATGTGCGGTGCCGCACCTCAGTGGCCAGGTGGTAGGCACCACCACATGTCTGGCAGACAGTGCCTGGAGTGACCGTGATTTGGGTAGCGGTGCATGGTGACCACAATTGTCACATACATAACTGGCGGTGTCTCCCGCGATCGTGCATGGGTTATGTGCGGTGCCGCACCTCAGTGGCCAGGTGGTAGGCACCGCCACATGTCTGGCAGACAGTGCCTGGAGTGACCGTGATTTGGGTAGCGGTGCATGGTGACCGCAATTGTCACATACATAACTGGCGGTGTCTCCCGCGATCGTGCATGGGTTATGTGCGGTGCCGCACCTCAGTGGCCAGGCGGTAGGCACCGCCACATGTCTGGCAGACAGTGCCTGGAGTGACCGTGATTTGGGTAGCGGTGCATGGTGACCGCAATTGTCAAATACATAACTGGCGGTGTCTCCCGTGATCGTGCATGGGTTATGTGCGGTGCCGCACCTCAGTGGCCAGGCGGTAGGCACCGCCACATGTCTGGCAGACAGTGCCTGGAGTGACCGTGATTTGGGTACCGGTGCATGGTGACCGCAATTGTCACATACATAACTGGCGGTGTCTCCCGCGATCATGCATGGGTTATGTGCGGTGCCACACCTCAGTGGCCAGGCGGTAGGCACCGCCACATGTCTGGCAGACAGTGCCTGGAGTGACCGTGATTTGGGTAGCGGTGCATGGTGACCGCAATTGTCACATACATAACTGGCGGTGTCTCCCACGATCGTGCATGGGTTATGTGCGGTGCCGCACCTCAGTGGCCAGGCGGTAGGCACCACCACATGTCTGGCAGACAGTGCCTGGAGTGACCGTGATTTGGGTAGCGGTGCATGGTGACCGCAATTGTCACATACATAACTAGCGGTGTCTCCCGCGATCGTGCATGGGTTATGTGCGGTGCCGCACCTCAGTGGCCAGGCGGTAGGCACCGCCACATGTCTGGCAGACAGTGCCTGGAGTGAGCATTAATGGAGTTGCGGAGTAGCTGTGCTGCACCTAACGTGTCCTCCAGCTCTCTGCATAGGCCAACATATACAGTGCCCAGGTGTCTCAACAACTGAAGGGTCCTCATGAGGGCAAATGCACAAAAGGGACATGTCACTCCACGTCACCAACACATACCATATATGGGTCGCCAATACATTGCATGGGCACATACACTCGCACATGTCACATGTGCTGTGTAATGAAATGTAGACTGTCCAGTTACTGTGTTGCATAGCATATGGAAATAGTGGTCAATGTCTGTGTGTGCAATGTAACGCACAATGTCGTCTCATTGACTGGACTAGGGGCATCAGCAACTGGCACATTGTCCAATGCACATGCACACACGTGTCCCCCATGCTCAGCCGGTGGTGAGTGTGTAGTTGATGTGTGCCATGTGCAACCTGTGTTGGGAGGTGTATCAGGGCCAGCAACATGGTGTGTTCGGCTAGTATTGCAATTATCAACATATGCTGGGGGTCAGACTCACAGGTATGCACACATATCTGTTAGTATATCACACTGTGCATGCGAATGAGCCGGAGGGGTGCACAGATAATTGCTGCTGGTAAGGGGACAGGTGTACGAGTAGTGTGCCTGATGTGAACCTAGTTGTGAAGTGCCCTGTCGGTTGATGGTGCATGTTGTAAGACTTGGGAATGTGTCTGTAGAAGTAATTGATGTGATGCACATTTCATGGTCTTCTGCATTGACATCTGTGCACTGTGATCTGTCCTAGGAGGAGGAGGCACAATATCCATCGTCCGTTCACAGTCCTGGCAGACATGGAGAATGAGGAAATAATCAGCAAATTCAGGCTGGACCGACAAACCCTGCAGAAGCTATGTGCCATGTTGGAGCCCCACCTGCAGCCATGACGGACATATCCAACAGCTTTCACCGCAACAGCTAAGGTGATGGCATGCCTGCATTTCTTTGCAACGGGCTCATTCCAGCACACGGTCGCAAGTGCAGGCGGGATGTCACAGCCGATGTTCAGCATGGTGCTGAGGGATGTCCTGTCGGCCATGATGCTGTACAAAGACAGATATATCCATTTTCCCAGGGGGCCTGAGTTGGTGGCTGTGAAGGGCGATTTCTATGCCCTTGGACATATCCCACATGTCATTGGTGCAATTGATTGCACGCATGTTGGGCTTGTGCCACCACAGGCACGTGAACAGGTTTACCGCAATAGGAAGCATTCACACTCGGTAAATGTTCAAGTGGTGTGCCTGGCGGACATGATCATCTCACACGTGTGTGCCAAGTTTCCCGGCTCAGCCCATGATGCCCACATCTTGGGCAGCAGCATCGTTCCTCAGTTGATGGCCAATCTGCTTCCTGAGCGTGCATGGCTTGTGGGTGAGTATGTATAGTGGATTAGAGTGGTGTGTGTGCTGTGACATGGTGTTGTGTAGCATTTTGGGACTGCAAGGTTAATCTGTGTCTCTCACACACAGGTGACTCGGCATATCCAAACCGCCCATGGTTGCTGAGCCCATTGCGGAACCCCGTCACGCCAGCTGATGTGCGATACAATGATGCCCATGGGAGGACACGGCGTGTGATAGAACGGACATTTGGTCTTCTAAAATCAAGATTTCGGTGCCTGGACCGTACTGGGGGGCCCTTATGTACTCGCCAGGGAAGGTGTGTCAGATAGTGGTGGCATGCTGCATGCTCCACAACCTCGCCATTCGCAAGGCAATACCCCTGATCCTGGATGACGATGATGAGCAGCCAAGGCCGCCGCCTGCAAATCAAGCCGGATCCAGTGACGAGGGCAGTGGAGAGGAGGAAGGGGTCGACATGCGTCGTCAGCTCATCACCCGCTACTTCACTTGAAGGTGAGTGACGATGTAGAAGGGACAAAATGGTCTGATGGTGTTGCAGTTGCTGTGTGGGTGTAAGTGAGCTTGCTGACTGCAGCTTGGTGTTGACTCATTGCTGCCTGCCAATGTATGTGTGATTGGTTAGTGTGGAACAGATTGTCTCTATGGTGACTGTTGCTCTGTGTAAAGTTTGTAGATCTGAGTACCTTGTTGACAAGTGTCGTGTGATGTGTGCAATGCCACACCCATACAAGTGACTCTTGTTCTGCTGTTTTCCGTAGGTCCCTTCAGCATCTCACTTGTTACCTACATTCCATTCCCCTGGACCATGTCCTACACGGTGTAGGTTGCACATCCTGTATTAAAGATGGAGCAGACACAACAATATGTGTGTAAGGTGTATTTATTAACAACTGTGACATGCAAGGGTGGAGGAAATGTGAAGGGGGTAATTGAAGAAGTGAGTTGACAGTCAAGGTAAATGAGATACTTGAGTAGTCCCCACAATGATGTGGAGACCCAGTCCAACAGATGGATGCCATTCACATGGCAGTGTGGTGAAGGATAGTCCAAAAGGTCAATGCAGTGGTGCAGTGGTCTGCCATCATGGCTGGTTTGGGGACTAGCGTTTGGCAGGTGCTTGGGCACGTGAGTCCCCCTGGCCTTTCCTTGGACGGCCCCTCTTGCGCTTCACTGGAGGGGCCACTGCTGCAGGGGCAGTGGTGTCTGAGGACTCACCCCCTCTGTGGACGCAGGGGAGGATGATGAAGTGTCATCCTGCTGCCCAACGGGGGAGGCATAGGGGTAGGATGTTGTGCTTGCCTGTCCCTCAGAACCGCCACCAGCTGCCCCAGAAGGTCCACAATCTGTCCCATGCGTGTGTCCATGGACCTCAGCAGCAGGAGGTGCTCCCGAGATTCTTCCTCTAACCGGCCCATTCGTCCCTGGGCCTGTTGGTATGACTGCAAAGAAAAAGGTATGCAGTTCCTGTTGTGAGGAGAATAGGAAGGCTGCCTTCCTATTCTCCTCACAACAGGAACTGCATACCTTTTTCTTTGCAAGTCTATTTAGGGCATGTATGCTGGACCTCTTAAAAGCCCATAGTCCCCCTCTTTTGTTGGATTTCCTGTTGGTATGCCCCAAGGACTCTGTCGATGTGGCCCAGGGCTTCCGTCCCCGGATCAGTCCCCCTCTGCATGAGCCTGTCCCGACCAGCTGCACTGCTGCCACGGTCCTGTCCGGTCCTCACATTGGCCCGCTGCATCCTCTCCCTGGCCTCCGCAGTCGATGTGGTGGGCTGCTCAACCCCTGGGGCAGGGTGGGTGTTGCGGACAGCTGTGGTGGTGGTGGTGGTGGTAGTAGTGGGTGACACACAGGCCGTGACAGCAGCTGTCAGAGGATGGTCAGGGGCTGCAGCTGATGTGGTTGGGGGGACAATGGGTGCCTGGGACTGGTTGCGGCCTGCCACACCAGATGGGCCAGCGTGGAGCTCCTCATCCAAGGAATCCAGGGAGACCTCATCCAGTTGTCTCTGTCCCGGGGGGGGGACTGGCTCTGCAGGGTGGTGTCATCCTCTGCAGTGAGTTCTTGGTCACCTGTGGGTCAGATGTGAAATGGTCATTGTGTTGCACCCATCAAAGTTTGTGTTGGCAGTGTTACATCAACTGTTTGTACATCCAGCAGTTGTTCACTGTACAAATTAGCATTGACCGACATCCAGTGATGCATTACAAGCTGTTGTGGTACATACATTACTTGTCCATATTGGGAGTTGTCAAGACATGACATGCACAATATATGTTTTTTGACATTGACAGTCTCATGTTGGCATCCTGTTATTGATCAATCATATGTCATCCATTTACGCGTATGTGTCACTTGTAGAGCCCTTGTAGCGGTTCTCTCTGCACAGTGAGTGAGCATTGTAGTTTCATGCATACCTTATCATTGTGGTGTAGATATCTGTATTTGCAATACCAGACATGCTTAAGTTTGCTTTCAGTAGATCCTAGGTGGTCTGGTACACTGCTACTGTCAGATGGCATGTAGTGGTGTGCATCGTTGTGCTCGGAGTTCCATCGACATGTGTTTCAGTCATTCACACTTTGGTAGCTGTCACAGTTTCATTTTCTTAGGTGTGTGCACAATATAGTTGCCAATGCTATCTGGGTGTGCAGTTGTGAATTGAGAGGCCTGGTGTCCTATGCCGACATGTTTTATTAAATGCATATCTGGCTTTATGTTGTGGCTGTGGATATGTTGTGTTTGCTGTGTTTTCCTTGTATTTGTGAGACCTCTCTGTGTGTGTATGATGATGGCTTCCATCTTGGTCCAGTGTGGGACAGGTCAGCATGATATGTCCACATGCCAGTTCTTTTGAAGTGTACATTGCAATGACTGACACATGCATGTTGGTGCCAGGGAGTAATGGGTCTTGTGTGCTGCCGGTCAGGTGGGCCCGTGTGAGTTGTTGTGCAAGCTTTCCAGCCCCACACACCCCGACCTGTGAGATGCGGTTACCTACCTGTGAGTTGGGTGGGTAGCATACATTGCCTGCCACATGCTTCTTATTGGGGGTGTAGTGTCACATCCTCCATAGTGGTGGGACAGCATGCAAGTAGCATTTTGTGGGACGGATAGCCAAACACACTACACCGTCTCCCTGTGGAGATGGCTACCTACCTGTTAGGTGAGGGTGTAGCACACAATGGCTGAGGCTTGCTTCTGGGTGGGGGAGGGCTACATCCTGCTCAGCTGTGGGACAAGGGGGCCTGGTGGGAGTTGTAGTGCAGGCCTCCCAAACACCCACCCACCTCCCTGTGATGATGGCTACCTACCTGTTAGGTGAGGGTGAAGAACACAATGGCTGCCACATGGTTCTGGGGGGGAGGGGGTGCTCCATCCTGCTGAGTGATGGGGCAGGGTGTGCCTGGTGGGAGTCATAGTGCAGGCCTCCCACACACACACCCACCTCCCTGTGAAGATGGCTACCTACCTGTTAGGTGAGAGTGTAGCACACAATGGCTGAGGCTTGCTTCTGGGTGGGGGAGGGCTACATCCTGCTCAGCTGTGGGACAAGGGGGCCTGGTGGGAGTTGTAGTGCAGGCCTCCCACACACACACACACCTCCCTGTGAAGATGGCTGCCTACCTGTTAGGTGAGGGTGTAGCACACAATGGCTGAGGCTTGCTTCTGGGTGGGGGGAGGGCTACATCCTGCTCAGCTGTGGGACAAGGGGGCCTGGTGGGAGTTGTAGTGCTGGCAGCATGTACACATGTACCCATGGTGATGTTGCTTACTACCTTTGGGGGCTTCAGGGGGAGTGTCTGTTGTATCTGTGAGAGATGTGTTGGGAGGAGTGTTGTGCACATGAATGAATTTGTACCTGGGAGGTATTATTTTGTGATTGGGCAAGACAGTACATTTGTGTGATGTTAGGCATTTGTTTGTACTTACCAGCCTCCACTCCCCGGGTATACCTGAGAGACTCTCTGGATGTAGAATGCCAAGCACCTTCTCCTCCCATTCAGTGAATGTTTTGAGTGGAACGGGAGGGCCACTGCCTGTCCTGTGAGCCAGCTCATGGTTCTTGGCTCTCCTCTTTTGACCACTGCCTTCAGATCGTGCCACCTCTTCATGATTTCATCTCTATTGCGTGGCACGGTCCCTACTGCATTGACCTTCTCTACTATCCTTCTCCACATTTGCGTCCTTGTTGCCAGTGGTGTCTGTTGGACCTGGTTACCAAACAATTGTGGTTCTACCCTGATTATCTCATCGACCATGACCCTCAACTCGCTCTCAGTGAATTTGGGCATTCTCTGTGGTGACATGGTGTGTGATGTGTCAAGGTGTTTAGGGTGCAGGTTTGGGAGTGGTAGTGGTGGTTGTGATGTGTATGGTGTGTGCTGTGCAAAGGTGTTAGAGGTGCAGGTGTGGAAGTGGTGGTGGTGGTGGTGATGTGTGTGTGTTGTGCAGATTTGCCTCTCCTGTCATCTGTGGTGGATGTCCCCTCAGTTGTGGAGTTTTGCAAAGGATTGTGGTCTGTTGGGTGCTGGATTTATACTGGTGTCTGTGGGTGTGTCAGGATGGGGTGTTGGTTGCAGGTGTGGTGTGTGTGTGTGTACCTGGGATTTGTAGTTTTTGTGTTTCCCATGGGGGTGTGTCTTTGGGCTGTGTTGGCTATTTTTGGGTGCATGCCTTGTGTGGTTGGTGCACTTTGTGGCCATGTTGTGTGTTTTTCTGGCGACCGCCATTTTTTTTGCGGAGCGTCCGCAGTGGTGGCTCGGCTATGGCACTTCCGCCGTCTCACTGATTCTTCAATGTTGTCGACCGCGGCGGTCGGTAGCAGCGCACTGCACCGCGGGGGTGTCGGGGATATCATAATTTTGATGGCGGTGTCTCCGCTGTGGTTGCGGGCGTTTGGCCTGTTTCCGCTGCGACACCGACCGCCGCGGACGGTTTTGTGCCCTTTTCGCAGGCGTACGGCGGATTTTCGTGTCTCCTTTCCGCCGCGGTTGTGGTTTTACCGCTGGGGATCCTAATCTAGCCGTCGGTTTTCCCACGGTAGCGGCGGGCGGTATTTTACTGCTACCATGGCGGTCGTTTTTTTTTCCGTCCGCCATCGTAATGACCTCCTAAGTCACATAGGGAGATCAGGTGGTCCCTTCAACAGAATGCAAATGGACTTTATTGAGATTTGTTTGTACTGGGTTGTGATACGTCCTGGTTCTAATGTAAATATTGTCTCAATGGGTGGAAGCCTCCCCAACATCGAGAAATGACAGTCTCTCTGTAGTTAAATTGCTGTTCCGGGAGTTGATGCCTAGGTACGGATTATCGGTTTCTCTGGAGTCAGATTGTGCAACTCATTTAAAAAATGAGGTCCTGAGAATGATTTGTGTAGCATTACAAACTAAACAGAGATTACACTGAAATTAACAACCAGAGCCCTCTGGAATTGTGGAACAGTTAAACTGAACCATAATGTCCGGATTGGCAAAGGTCTGTGCTTCCACATCAGTGAATTGGCCAGATGCTCTACCTTTGGTGTTAATGAGTCTCCAAAGTATTCCTGACAGGAAGACAAGGTTATCTCCCCATGAAATCTTGATGGGGTGTGCGCTGAGATTGCCTGCTATATTTGCGAAGACAATTTTGAACATCACAGATGACATGATACTCGATTAGTGCAAAGGATTGGCTAATGTGGTACATTCTGTCTCCCTCCAGGTTAAAGCTGCCACGCTAAACCCGCATCAAGAACAAACCACAACCTCAGTCCAGGTGATTGGGTGCTAGTCAAGAAGCACATTCAAAAGGTTTGTTTGGAACCAAGATGGCAAGGCCCTACCAAGTGATTCTCATCACAAACACTGCTGATAAGTGTGCCGGAGTTCCAAACTGGGTGCATGCATTGCACACTCTGAGAGAATGAAGTCCACACAAAGAGATAGTGTTCTATGAGCCAGAACCAAGAGCACTGGTGGCAGAACCATCACAAGTGGAACAAATGCAAAGGCCAATACTGCAAGAGACACAACAGCAAGGAGGAGCGATGGGTGGAGAACAACAAACAGATGCACCAATCCAGGTTTCTGTGATATCACAAAGAGGCATTGAAGTTTCTGAAGAAGAAGAAGAGACAATATCTCAACCTGAGAAAACAGCTGAGACAACACCAGAATAAATAGATGATCTGGATGAAGAAACAAGTACTAGATTAAGAAGAGTCACCTGCAATGCTGAATGGCCACAGAATTATGGTCAAAGTAAATTGATATCAAGTGTGTTAGTTGATCGCATACCTTCAACAATTGCTGAAGAGACAGAGTTAAGCAGTGTAAGTGACACAGAAGAAGATCAACAGACATCAAGTAGGTGGAAAAGAGCAAGAGAGCCATGTCAAAGGTATTCTGCACCTGAATGGACATACTACACAAATCAGGTGTTAAATGTATGAGTGGAAGAACTGCTTAATCTGAGATAAGAACAGAACCCCCATGACATCACACAAAAAAGCGAATTGGGGAAAAAGCTGTTTGCAAAGATATCTGAAAAGAAATAAAAGTTTGAGAGACATTGTTAAATTATAAAGTGCAAAAGGCTGCAATAATTTTGTTTTGTTATAAGAAGATTTCCCTTAGCCCAAGGCTGCAGAAGAAGAGCAATGATAACATAATTAGAAGAAGATGGAGTAGGGTTAGGGATGACTATACGGAGACTGTTGCAAATAAAGTTAGAAAGAACTAACTGTGAAAGTAGAAACTCAAGAAGCTGCTTTAAGACAAATTGAGAAACAAATTGTGATATATTTTTGCTTAACGATCTGACTACAGACAAACATGTATTTTCTAAATAGAGCACGATGCAAGATTATTATGGGTATTGCATTTTTAGTAACAGTGTTAGTGATCATAACAACATTAATAGGGTTTTATTTGACACCAGAGACAGAGAAATCTATGTCTACACCTGAAACTGCAACATCCGCACACTAACCCTGGGCGTAGTTCGCGTAGTAGCGCTACTCGTAGCTACGCGAAGTGCACTTCGCACTACGCGAGCTACGCGTAGCACTACGCGAATTGCGTAGTTCAGTAGGAAATGCTGTTTGCAATGATTGCACAGTGCCGGATGCTTGTCCGCACTGTGCAATCATTGCAAATGGCATCTTGCACAGTGCAAGCGGTCGTTTTCTGCCGCTCGAGTAGATTTGTACTCGAGCGGCAGTTTTCTCAACGCGGACTGGTAGTTTCTCATCGCGAGCGGTCGCGAGCATACGCGACCACTCGCAATGAGAAACCTGACCTCCCCGCGTTGAGAATCTCGCCGGGAGGTTTATTTTCCACGCTCACGATCGGCAACTTGATGTTGCTGATCGCGAACGAGGAACAAGTATCGCCGGGATGTCATTTTGCTCGCTCGCGGTCGCCAACTTGACGTTGAGGACCGCGAGCAAGCAAAAAATGCCCGCTACGCGTTTTTGCACTGTGCTACGTGCAATTCGCGTAGTGCGTAGTTGTGCAAACTACGCAAAGTACGCGAGCGTAGCGTAGTTTTCCGCCCAGGCCTACCGCACACACAACAGATGATACAAAACTGAAGGCATCATTTGGGAATTACATGAACTAACCTTACTCTACTAATGTTTAGATTAGATTAGCTCAAGGATACACACAGGCACTAGACGGAAAGATTGCTATGTCAGTTTCCACTTACCTTCATCAACTGCAGAGGGGGTGACTTATCACTATGTATGTTTGTCATATGCAATCACATGTAGCATTTTGCTTAGCTTAGTATATAGGCAAAAACCTTTTGAATATTTTTATTCTAATTATGACTTGATTCTTTCTAGAGTTCAATTACAGAAGAGCATGAATTTACACCCACAGGCAAAATAAATGGACACAGCTTGGCATTATTTTAGACCATCTATGCCTATAGAAATTGTTAAGGCATACGAGAACATATTAACCTGCTTAATGAGACCCCTAGAGAAAGATTCAAGAGAAGGAGTGCAAACATTTCACACAGTAAAAACAGAGAGGAAGATATTTTGAAAAACGCTTAGAAGAAAGAAGATGAATTTAAAAGAAAATGATCTATCCAAAATTTAAATTAGATAGAAGAGAAAAGGGAAAATATGTGTTTATAAAAGAAGAACCAAAGTTAGAAACAGACATGCAGTAATTAATAGTTGTGAACACACATTTGAAAATGTGGGAGGTACATGGCAAATATTACAAGGAAAAGAAACAGTAATTCTAGGAGTTTATTTTGTTTGTGGACAAGATGCTTATTTTTAGTTATTGGCTGATTGGGAGGGTATTTGCTGTTTAGCTTTGCTGTTTCCTAAGATATATCATGTGTATAGTATAGATAATTTAATAATGACTCCCTCACACAGACATACAGGTAGCGTAGGTGATAGAACACAACTAGTTGAAGACATTTTTGGAACAATCATACCACCAGTAGGAGTTCTTCTAAATGTTGAGGAAATTGGAAAGCTTTCAACAGTTGTGGACAAACTAGCAATCAGTACTTCTGGTACTTTATTAGTTGTAAATACAGAATTAGTGGCTATTAGATCCATGGTTTTACAAAACCACTTAGCATTAGACATTTTGCTTTCAGAGAAAGGCGGAGTCTGCATGATGCTGAAAGCTCAGAATTGTTACACATGCATGCCTGACGAAAGTAAGAAATTCTAGAACTCACAAATAGCATTTCTGACCTGAAACCTGAATTAGAAACATTAGAGACCTCTAGTGTTTTGGAAAATTTAAGGTAAAAGAGTTTCTGTTATTGGTAATTGGTTTGCAACAGCTGGAAAAAGAATTATTAAGGCAATATTTGCACCAGTATTATTAGTAGGGTGTTGATTATCGACCTTGTTTGCTTTTTATAAAAGTTGTAGATTTTATTTTAATAGAAGAAAGATTAGAGAAAGAGAAAGAACGATAGAAGGGGGAAATGTA
The DNA here is from genome assembly GCA_963921515.1 of Calotriton arnoldi. Classification (NCBI taxonomy): domain Eukaryota; kingdom Metazoa; phylum Chordata; class Amphibia; order Caudata; family Salamandridae; genus Calotriton; species Calotriton arnoldi. The sequence continues at coordinate 35,310 of CAWUFW010022751.1, read as the reverse complement.
ATTAAACGATCACATCTGTGAAGAATACAAAAAGGCAAAACAAAATGAGAGTTTGAAAAGAAAGAGAAAGGACTCAACTGAGGATGAGAGTGAACTCTAATGATTTATTTGTGAAAAAGTGTGAATTGGGGTAGCTTTTTAATAATACCAAGAAATTATTACACTTTATAATAATGTGCAGAATTAACGTGTAAACTTTAATGAAAATAATGCCTTTATAAATGCAAAATTCTATTAGGCAACCATATTTACTCATATTAGGCCTCAAATGGCTAAGGCAACATTGCCTGACAAGCTGACTTGACTAAGTAATGCTAAATGTGCATAAAAATTGTAATTCTTGACCTTTCTATAAACATGTTTTAATATATAGTGGGTGCATAAATGTTTTCATGTATTTTTACATAATGTTTCTACTTACACAAAGATCACTGTTAAGAAATGATTATAAAATAGGGCCAGATGTACATAGGTCTGTGTTTGTGAGTACCTAACAGTGAATTTTTGCAATTTGCTCTTAGGTAATTGCAAAAAGCTATGTATTACAGTGTGATTTACACTGTTTGTGATTCCCAATGGGTCGCAAATTGGCCTATCTCATTAATTTTCATGAGGTAGGTCATAATTTGCTACCCGTTGGGAATTGCTAAAATCACACGAATGGTGGTGTGCTGGGGTCAGCAAACCACCATGTCTGTGATTGCTTTTAAATAAAGCAATGTTTTTTAAAGTTTTTTAAATGCAGCCCATTTTCCTTAAAGAAAAATGGGATGAGTTTCAAAAAGAAAAAGAAAACATTTTCTTTTCATTTTTTAAGATTGGGCAGTGGTTCGTGGGACCACTGCCTGCTATTAAAAAATGTTTTTACAGCCATTCGCGTAAGGGACCCCTTCCTGTTTGCGAATGGGTTACCTCCTATTTGAAGTTAGGTGGTAAAATGTGAATATTTTTAGTCTGCATTTCAGTTGAAAAACATTCACCCATATCACTGCGAGTCGCTATTATGAAGGGACGCCCTTAACACGCCACTTCCTAATACTGAATCGCTTAACCCATTTTGCGATTCGGTAATAGGTTGCCGAATTGTAAAATATGGTTTAGTACATAGGAAAATGCTTTTTCCAGTCACAAATGGCCCGATTCTGCAAATTAGTCTGTTTGCGACCTGAAAAAAGCATTGTGCATCTGTCCCTTAGTCTTTTAATGGGGTAGTGAAGAGTTCATATATGAAGATGCAGCATTCTTAATGAAAATTAATGTTTTTTGTGCTAAATGTTTTTCTTTTTGTTATGTTGATGTTTCAACTTCTACATAGACCATTGTTAAGAAACCTGATATATTAGGAGGTTACACATATAGTTTAAATGTGGGAAAGTAGACCCAAATGGATTAAAAACCCTCATGAATTTAGAATTGATATAATTCCTAACCTAACATTGCTGTTTATGGACTATTGTAGTTCTGTGAGAAGACGAGGAGTGCTCCTGTTCCCATGAGAGCATTGCAAGATGAATGGTTGGCTGAAGGAGGCAGAAGACCGAAAGCTGCAACATTAATGAAATGTGTTGTCTATATTAGTACGTGTTCCTAAAGTAGGTTAACGCTCTTTTCCAGATCCATACCCAGACCCAGTCCCTTATTACTCTGAGGCTCGACTGAGTTCCTTGAACCTCTCTTTATGGGAAGTTTGCTTTCATTGATATTTTGATTTATATAACTGACTTCTAATGCTAAAGCTTTATGCTTTTCTCACTCTCTCTCAAACTAGAGCTCTTTATTGGTTCTGACTGACACCATTTCTCTCCCCATTCCTAGAATAAGGATTCTTTCCTTTATGAAACATGCTTTAACCTCTTTGGTGGACAGGACGGCCCCCGGCTGTCCCACGTCACAGTGGGCGTCTGCTAAGGGCGGCCGGGGGCCGTCCGAATCCCGCCCACTTATTAATTCTCCCGCACAGCGGGAGAATTCGCGCAGCGCCGAAGGGGTTAATGCATTTATTATATTTAGATTAACCAATATAGATTTCTATATTTGTCATATATTGATGATTGAGATTAATACAAATTTAACTTGTGATTTATAATAAAGATAAACTACTGAAAGATTTGAATAATAAAAACCTTTAACTCATAACAAATTCTCATTATTGACTGAAAATAGATTATTGATTGTGATTATAATTTATGTGATGCATAGCTCCTGATCTTCTCTAAAACAACAGCAAAGATCCATTGGACCTAGAGAGATCCAAGGCGGAGGTTTGCCCTTATGATGGTAAACTGAAATATTTTCATTTAAACCAAATCCCCGCTCCAGCACCATCAAATAACTAGACAGGCAGGGATCCCTCAATCATTGGTCTATATCTACCACTCATACATTCCCTCTGCTGTGATGAGGAATATTCCTGACAAAAAAGGAGCTTTGTTGCAAAGCTGCCATGACAACAAGCCGGCTATGTCAAGGTGGCACACTAGCCAGTCTCCTAACGTATTTGTTCAAATACTTCTAGACAAAGGTTTGGTCCATCTCATGATTATTATATTGGAAGCATGTTTGAAGTTGCCAGCACAGCAATAGCTACATATAGGAAGGATCATTAGTGCATGGTGGGTGGCACACCAAACCTTACAGAACAACACCACTCAAACAACACCACTCACCATACTTACAGATTCCAGCTAATTTGGTGGTGATCATTTTGCCAAAAAATGCTTCCACCATTGAAGGTGAAATACTTTTGTCATATTGAAATGCCTGCCGGTCATAATTTAATGGAACATGACCATGACATGCAGGTCTTTACTCTGAGGTGTAGGGGCGTCAAAAGGATACTCTTTAGCAAACACAAGACATATAATTTTTACAGCATACCATTTTTTAATCCATATTACTGCACAAGCCTTTTTGCCTATTCAAACTCAGACTGTGTTGCTTACAGGCCTGCTTGAAAGCTCTTATATGTCATGGCCAGAACCTGTGCTGACATCACTGCATGTATATGCCTCATGAATGGTAGCATGAATCAATGTTCTTTGTGACAGTGCAAATGATGAAGCCAGTGGGATCCATTTTGGATTGCCCGTTTGGTATTTGGACAAAATACTGGCTTCATTACGATGTCGGTTTGAAAGGCTCCAAACGGCATTCAGATTTCCCTAACCCGTGTCAGAACCCATGTTTCCGACCGACTCATAAACATTTGCGACCGACCGATTACGATAGAAAGTAACCGTTTGGTCTTTCTGACTCGTGTTGGTCAGAGCCATATCGTACAGGTCTATGGACTGCGTTTCCGACCGATGTATTACAATGTCGGATTCGGACAGCCTTTCAGAATAGGTCTGTCCGTCATGAAACGCCTGTCAGAAACTGACTTTGGGGGCCCGTAGCAGGCCCCGCTTTTTCCGGAGGCCTCTGGTTGGGGCCCATGGGGGTACCCATGGGACCCCTCTTTACAACCATGCACAGTGTGGCAGGCACCACAGGGTTTTCAGAAAGGTTTGACACCCAGGGAGCTGCCTGTTAGCAGCTCCCTGGGTGTCAAAGCAATACCTGCCCCTGCAGGAGGCCGGAGCCGGCAGGGACCAAGGGGGCCTTGAGGCTCCCCCACAGTCCCCAATGTCAAAATGTGGGTGTCCTGGGTTGTACCAGGGCACCCATACTACAGACTGGGCCCCGGGGAATGGGGTCCCCGGGGCCAAAATCGCCCCAGGGAAGGAGGGCCGCCCAGCCTCCTCCTATTTTTTTAAAAATAAGAAAAATGAGGCAGGCCCCGGGGGTTGGGTCCCCGTGGCCAAAAATGGCCCGGAGGGAGGCCAAGCGGCCCCCTCCCTTTAAATAAATATTTTTTAAAAAGAAAAGGCCAGGCCCTGGGGATGGGGTCCCCTAGGCCAAAATCAGCCTGGGAGGGGGCTGTCCAGCCCCCGCCCATTTTTTTAAAAATGTTCAATATGGGGAAAGCCCCTGGGGATGGGGTCCATGGGGATGAAAATGGTTTAAATAAATATAAAGAAAAGGCAGGGCCCCGGGGGATGGGGTCCCCAGGTCAAAATTAGCGCAGGGAAGGAGGGCCACCCATCACCCCTTCCTTTAAAAAAAATCCAAATAATATGAAAACGAAAGGTTGGGCCACGGGGTATGGGGTCCCCGGGCCCAAAGCAGCCCAGGGAAGGGGGGCCACAAGGCCCCTCTTCCTAAAAGGTAAAAAAAATACACAAAAACGCTGGCAACTCATGGGAGGCCCTGCCCCCTTTCTCCACCTCTCTGCAAATGCACCTTCTGGCATGCTGCTGGTTGGAGGATGAAGTCCGCTTTGCTGCTGAGGGTACTTAGGGGCCAACAAGGCCTCCTGTTACCTCCAGTAAGCCCCAAACAGTGGGACTGCTGAGAAATGGATGGAGGCCACTCCCCCTTTCTCCACCACTCTGCAAATGCGCCTTTTGGTGCACTGCTGGTGGGGAGATGAGATCCCCTTGCCTCCTGAGGGCCTCAGGTCTAAGGTGGACTGCTTTCCCTAACCAGTTGTGCACCAGGAGGCGCCTTTGCAGAATGGTAGAGAAAGGTGGCATGGTCTCCAACAACCTTGTAGTAATCCAGCAGTGTAGGACTTACTAGAGGTAACAGGAGGGTGGCCATGTACCCCCTTCCTTCTATTTGCATGGGCAGCCCCTGGGAGGTGGTGGGCCCCAGGGATGAGAACAGCCCAGGTTGGGGACCGCACTGCCCCCTCCTTCTTAAAGAAAAGGAAAATTCCCAGTGAGTTTTTGGTCCCTGGGGCATGAGGGGTTCTGCTCACCACCCCACTCAATATTAACAAAAGCCCCATGGAGGTGGTGGTCCCTGGGGCCTTGGGTGGGTCCACATACCCCCCATTGTGTTAAATAGCTTGGGGAGATGGTGGTCCCAGGGGCTTGGGAGTGTCCACACAGCCCCCCCAAACAATATTTGTTTAGTCCTGGGGAGGTGGTGGTCCCTAGGAATTTTAAACCCTCAGGAGAGAGCCCCCCTCCTTTTTGTATTAACAAAGCCCTGGGAAGGTGGTAGTCCCCCGGGCTCAAAGAGCCTCAGAAGGGGGCTCCGTGTACCCTCTCCTTTTGTTTATAAAATGCCCTTGGAACCTGGCCTACCCAGGGGCCCTTTGAAAACAGGCACGGGAGACAGAGCTTGTTTATTTTATTTTTTTGCCATGTATTTCGTGAATTTGCAGGTAATTATATTTTTTTAAACTGCTTTTTTGCCTAGTCTGGGTCCCTCTGGGATCCCAAGACCAAGGCTTGGGGGGTCAGGGTATTCCTACCCTGAACCCTTTCCTTTCTTTCACATTTTATTTGGGGGACTAAATCTCATTATTATTCCCGAATTAGCCGCAATCTCAGATATAATAATTTGGATTTCCTTACATTTCTCAAAAACTATCAAACAAATTTACACCAAATAACAAAAAGAGTAATATGTGAACCAAAAGCTATCCCAGGGCTGAAAATTCCTGAAAAAGCCAACATAAGGGGTCAGAGTGGAGGTACTCTCACCCCATGTTTGAGGAATGGAGGTGTTAGTTAAACAAGTTATGTGTCCAAAGTAGATTTTTTTAATCGCACACGATATTTGTGACGATGCCGCGACCGCGTGCATGGCCCCACCGCGTACCGTCACAGGGACGTCGCGACTACCGACGTTGTCATGAATATTGGAGGAAATATTAAAAAATACCTATATATTTGTACACACTAACTGGTGACTGTCACACACTTATGTACCTACTCACATATTCACTCAGACACTTAAAACCCACTCACACACTTATATATCCAGTCACATATCTATTCAGATACTGATGCACCCACTGTCATACCCATTCAGGTTCTCATGCACACACTTACAGACTCACTTGGAGAGTGACCATGTACAGACCCACTCAGACACTCATACACCCACTTACAGACCCAGACTTTTCCTTCCACTGACACACCCACTGATAGTGAGACCCACTCAGACACTTATGCACCAAATCATAGATCCAGTCACGGGCTCATGTAACCATTCACATATGCTGTCAGATACTCATACACCCATTCACAGACCTATTTAGGCACTCATGCACCCACTCAGAGACCCACTCAGTCACTCACACATCCAGTCAGAGACTCACTAAGTCATTCATGCATCGACCCACAGACCCACTGAGAGACTTATAATTCCACTCACACACCCACTAAGATATTGATTGACTCAGTCACAGATCTGGTCTGATAATCACGTACTGACTCACAGAGCCACTGAGAGACTTATACTTCCACTCATACATTCACTGATAGAGAGATGCACTTTGAGACTTATGCAGCCAATGACACACTTACTGAAAGACTCATGAGTCTACTCTGATATCCACTCATAGACTTATATATGCAGTGACAGACCCACTCGGAGACTTAAGCATGCACTCACATAACCGAGTGAATGATTAATACAGACTGTTATTGAGATATTGAGAGATTGATAAATGCTTTAATAGAGTTAATTAGATAGTGATTTATCTAGTGTGATGGTTAGAATTAGTAAGATAGTTTTAATTGTTGAATTTGGTGGTGGCTATTGAATTCCTGCTTTTGCTTTGAATTTTCACAAGGTATTCGCAGGGATCATGATTACCGACGTCATCACAATCTCCAGAGTCAGTGCAAAAACAGAAAATAGGTTTTAAAGATGGTTTTTATAGAAGCTCTCTAGAAAAACATGACTTTATAGAATACTGTAAAAAAAACAAGTGTGTAAAATACTGTAATATGTGTGGATATATGTGTTTTAGACTTTATGGAAGAGGCGTGATCGTCACGGTTAATGACATCATCACTACGTCCCAAATAACTGTGAAAATGGAAAATAGGTCTGAAAGATGGTTTTAAAGAAACTTAATACAAAAATATGAGTTTAAGCATGCTTTGAAAGAAGTATGTATATAGTAATATATGTAGTGCAATGTTCAGAATGGATTTTTTTACATAATATTTTTGGATGTGTTGGTGTTCACTGAATGTCTGCTTTTGTTTTCTGTCTTTGTGACATCGTCATGGATATAAAAAATTAAAGGAAAAAAAACACATATTACTCCACTAAAGAAAATACAAGGATATAAAAATACACGTTAAAGACCCATCATAGATCGAAAAAATAAACAAAAAAACTTTAAAATACTATAAAAAAGACTCATAAGTAACAGGGATGTTGTAGTTAGGGAATAAAATTTAAAACTTCTAGAAATTAACTGAAAAAATGAAAAGTTACAGGAATGTTATTTTTAGGAATTACCATTTAAAAAATAAAAAATTCACTAAAAAACAAAGATTGTAGGGACGTTATAGCTGGAAAATAGTAATAAAAAACCTTAGACATTCACAGAAAAAGCAAAGGTTACAGGGACGTTACGGTTAGGAATTAGCAATTAAAAACTTTAGAAATTCACTGAAAAAACCGAAGGTCACAGGGATATTATAGTTAGGAAATGGAATAACAAAATAAACTTTGAAATTCACTGAAAAAAACAAAGGTTAGAGAGACGTTATACTTAGGCTCAGGTTTCACTCATACAAAGCCAGAGAAATTCAGCACTTATAGTTAACTCAGCAAACTATAACTTGTGCCCCCACAATGCACTGCTTAGGACCTCACATATTACATCACTCATGACATGGTCAGTGACATCACTCATGACATCACTGATGATATCTCAAATGACATCACTAATGACATTACTGCTGACATCATCCACAAAATCACTAACGCACCAACTCACTCCCCATAGAATCTTTCATATACCCACTACCACACAACCATTCACAAACCCATTCACAGACCCATATCAGTACTTACATACCCACTCACAAATTTATAGATCTACACACACATCCACTCACTCACCCATACAGCCACTCATACAGCCACTCACTCACTAAAACAGGCACTGACATATCCACTTATACATCCATACAGCCACTCACACCCCGAGCCAGTCACCCATAGAACTACTCACACACCTACTCCCTCACCCATACAGTCAATCACACAGCCACTTACTCATCCATACAGTTACACACACACCCACTTACCTATTCATACAGATACTAACATGTACTCATTCAGCTATATAGTCACTAACACAGGCACAAATTCACCCATAAAGCCACTATCACACTCACTCACCTGTACAGTCACTCATAGACCCCATCACTCACCTATACTGCCTTTGACAGACCGAGTTGCTCACCCATATACCAATGACACATCCACTCACCCAACACAGCCATGCACACACTCACTCACCTATACAGCCACTCTGACACTTATCTGTAGTGCAACTGAGAACTGTGGCAACATAGCCGTCTATGTTGTTCTCCTAAGAGCAGACAGAGGTTTGTCTTGTTTTGGCCTCCTTTGTGTACTAAATGGCCATTGTATACATCTATTGTATTGTAGATTAAAATTTGATTGGTGTTTTATAACGCAATTCATGTCTGTTCCTAAAGTTTTTATTGTATTTTTACGAGATGCTTTGTACCCTACACTTTTATGGTCGGAGAACCAAAATAAAGTTTCTAAACCATATTCATTAATCCTACAGCCACTGACTCACCCATTTACTCATTCTTACAAGCAGTCACACATCCCCTCAGCCACCTGCAGAGAAAGCCACACAGCCATACAGGTACCCAGACAACCAATCAATCACCAATACAGCCACTCATGTACCCACTCACACACTCATACAGCCACTTAGACACCAACTGTTAGACTGATACAAACATTCACACAACCAATTACTCACTCATACAGTCACTGAGAACCCTCATAACTCATTTATACAGTCAGTCATGCACCCACTGAATCATCCATATAGGCACTCATACACCCACTGATTCACCAGTATACCTTGGTATATATATTTAACACCTGATATATGGGGACAGTCGGGCACTATTCTGAGGTAGTGGAGCACCATCCACTCAAACGTGGGGAAGGAAGCAATTCCTTTTTGTTAAATAACCCACACACACTCTAGTAGTGTCATGATTCATCATCGGGTTCACCCTGACTCCTAAAGGTCAGGGTGGGCTCGGCCATCTTGAAGGGAGCACTTAGGAGAAATAGGCCAGGGGTTTTAAAGATTAAAAAACCTCCTCTGACTCCAGGTATCCCTTTATTAGCGCAGTCATTGGGGATATTAACAATTAGAATGAAAAGGGGTCGTAAGGAGGTAATGGTCCTATGACCTTAATGCCAACATGTTTCAGCCCTTTTAATAGGCCCGAGAGTGTCCTGGGTTTTCTTCAGGGCAATTGGATTTCCCTCCCTGGTTCTGTGAATAGGCAATTCCTATATTTCAATGTAACATGCAGAAAGCTGCACTTATTAGGACCGGTAAGTGGTACACTTATCTCTGATCCGGTAACGTGGGATATCCTGTCCGTCTGTGAAAGAAACATTGATTGGTGTTACCACACATGTCCAACTCGCGCTGCGCCTATATCACCCAGAAACTTCAATCGGGATGGGTGCTATAGTGTGCGTTCATTCAACATGCTTTATATGCTCGTGAATTAAACGTGCATCCTAGGGGTATCGCTCCCCCAGGCAGCTTCTGTTTTTGAGTGGAGATGCAATTTACATTTCACCATCCATACCGTGGAAATCGCGTAAACATCAGTGTAGTGTTTCTACATCCATTCATAATCATCCTGCACGTTTACACTCATAATTCCGGGTGCTGATATACCCATATCTTGTCACCTTACTGTCGGTGTTACTTCCTGCATCACATGTTCTTACCCTATTGTGGAAGTTCAATATTATCTCAAGAGACTGTGGGTCAAGGGGTAGCCCTGTAGTCAAACTCTGCATGTGCGTGAGCCAGAGGTAAAAGGAGGGAGAGAAAAAACAAGAGACACTCGCTTATTAATATACTGCGGCCGGTTGTCTCACATGCATCTCTAGATCATTTCTAGAACATCCATACTCATCCTCACCTTTTACTTACTTCATCAAAGGTCCTGCCCCACTTTCTCACCTACTTGGGTCCGCGTCTTCCCTCATTTCTGACACCATTTGCCGGGACCGCATCTTATAGCATGTTTGGGACTCAGCATTTCAGGATTGCACAGGGGTGAAGCCCCGCCCCTGACGCTTATTACTGGCGTCATTCCGTGTGGACTACAGATTTACGATGGCACATTGGGATATGTAGTCCCAGAGCACATCTAACCCATTTCCTTGGTAAAAACACGGACGCATGTTAAACGCTGGTGTTGGGGATAAATGATGAAAATCATGATAGTGGCAGAACCAATACTAATGAGCATACACATATACCGGAGTGAGGCAACACTAAGGGTTAGTATAGCTCACTGATTAATTATCTTCTAACTCGGGAGACATGTACTTACACCAAACTTACATGCGTTGGGAATGTGTCATTGTTGACATTTCATCACCTAACACAGGGCACCTCCTTTTCTTATGCATGTCTAGAGCCATTTGACATTATAGCACGATATCTCTTCTGTTTCGTGCTATCCCTATTTTTTCCAATAATGATGCAATAATAGTTAAAACACATGCCATTGCTAATGAATATGAGAAGATTCACAACAGAACATACGCTGCGAACAAGAGGCCATGTGCCATAATATATGTAGAAACTATTCTTTCCACTTTCTGAGATAAAGAAATAGAATCAAAGAATGAGGGCCATACACCTGGTAACATATCACCGCAGAGCGATGTCAGACAAAATAGCCATCAATTATTCCCAACACCCATGCTTCATTTGTTTCAAGCCCCCGGGTGGGCCAGGTCCCGGGGGCAATACATAATTATGTTGTGGGGGCCCGCGGGGGCCCCCGCAGCCCCGGGGACTGCCACCTCCCAGGGCTTTGTTAATAATGTGTGGGGGCACACAGCCCCCCGCAGCCCTGGGGACTGCCACCTCCCTGGGGCTTTTTTATATAAATGCATGGGGGGCTCCTGCCCCCCCATGCTGCCCCGGGGACCACCACTTCCCCGTGGCTTTAATTTATTTTGGGCGGGGGGGCCGTGCAGGCCCTGCCAAGACCCGGGGACCGCCACCTCCCCAGGGCTACTTTTAAAAATGAAGTGGGGGGCTCAAGCCCCCCACTCTGCCCCGGGACCACCACCTCCCTGGGGCACTAATTATTGTAATATGTGGGTCCATTGCGGACCTCCGGCCCCGGGGACCACCACCTCCCCGGGGCTACACATATGTTGAGGGGGGCCATGCGGCTCCCCTTGTAGAGCCCTCCATGCCCTGGGGACCGCCACCCCGGGCCAGCTCCAGCAATGTCCCAGGGTGCCCACCCACGGGACATTGCTGTATGCTATGGCAGGACAGGAGCACTGCTCCCGCCCTGCCATAGCAAACACTGCTTTGCTTTATGGAAGCAAGAGCAGGAAACCTGCTCTCACTTCCATGAAGCAAAGCAGAATTGCTTTTGGGCAAAGGGAGCTGCATGTTAGCAGCTCCCTTTGTCCAAAAGCAATGCCAGCTCCTGCAGGAGGCGGGGAGCCAGCAGGGACCACGGGGGCATTGGGGTTCCCCCCATGGCCCCCAATGTGAGGCCAGGCCAAAAGTGGCCCAGGGAAGGGGGGCCACGTGGCCCCCTTCCATAAAATAAAAATTAAAAAAAGCGACCAAGCCCTGGGGAATGGGGTCACCGGGGCCAAAAATGGCCTGGGAGGGGTGCCACACACCCCCCTCCCTCTAAATAAAATATATTTTTTAAAAAGAGGCAAAGCCCCGGGGATGGGGTCCCTGGGGCCAAAAACAGCCTCAGGAGTGGGGCCAAGCGACCCCCCTCCAAAATGTTTTTTTTTTTTTTAAAAAGCAGGCGAGGCCCCGGGGATGCGTCCGGGGGGCTAAAAAAAGTGGCCCAGAGAAGGGGGGCCATGCGGCCCCCCTTCTATAAAAAAAGGTTTTGCCGGGCACTGGGGATGGGGTCCCCGGGCCGAAATCAGCCTGGGGAGGGGGGCAGCACGCGCCCCTCTCCCTTTTCAATTTTTTTTTTTTAATGGCTAAGGCCACATGGATGGGGTCCCTGGGGCCCAAAAGGGTTAAGGGAAGGGGGCCACACAGTCCCCCTTCCTGAAATAAAATTTTAAAAAGAAACCGGCAACTCGCCAGAGGCCCTGCCCCCTCCCTGCACCACTATGCAAACACACCTCCTGGTGCATTCTGGTTGAGAGATTAAGTCCCCTTGAATCCTAAGGGTCCTTAGGGGCCAACTAGGCCACCAGGTACCTCCAGTAGGCCCCACACAGTGGGATTGCTGAGAGGTCGTCCGAGGCCATGCCCCTTTTTACATCACTCTGCAAAAGCGGCTCTTGAAGCACGGCTGGTGGGGTGATGAGGTCCTCTTGTGTCCTGAGGACCTCAGGTTTAAAGTAGACTTCATCCCCCAAGCAGCAGTGCGCCAGGAGGCGCGTTTGTAGATTGGTGTAAAAAGGGCACGTGGCCTCTGACCGCTCTCAGCAATCCAGCTGTGTGGGGCTTACTAGAGATAACAGGAGGGCTAGTTGGCCCCCAGGGTCCCTCAGGAGGCAAGGGGACTTCATCCCCCAGCCAAGAGCACACCAGGTGGTGCGTTTGCAGAGTGGTGGACAAAGGGGCATGGCCTGTGTCAACCTCTCAGTAATCCTACTGTGTGGGGCTTACTGGAGGTAACAGGTAGGATAGTTGGCCCCTAAGGACCCCCAGCAGCGAAGGGGACTTCAATCCCCATCCAAGAGCGCACCAGGGAGCACGTTTGCAGAGTGGTGGGAAAAGGGGGCATGGCCTCCTATAAGAACTTAGCAATCCTCCTGTGTGGGACTTACTGAAGGTAATAGGAGGGGTAGTTGGCCCCAAGGATGTCCTTGGGGGTCAACTACCCCTACTGTTACCGCCAGTAAGTCCAACACAGTGGGATTGCTAAGAGGTCTTTGGAGGCCAAGCCCCCCTTTCTCCACCACTCTGCAAATGCACATCCTGGCACACTACTGGATGGGGGATGAAGTGCACTTTACTGCTGAGGGGCTTTGGGGCCAAGAAGCCCTCCTGGTACCTCCTTTAAGTGCTATGCAGTGGAGTTCCTGAGCGCTGGTTGGAGGCCCAGCCCCCTTTCTCCACCACTCTGTAAACACAACTACTAGCTAAAGAAGCATTTGCAATGTAATAGGTCTCGCATTTGCGAAAGTTAGGGCTATTGGCGTTGTAAATGTAAAAGTTTATTATTAATGTTCTTGGGAATGGAGTGGGTGTACTTTGTGTGTAGTGGAATTATGTGGTATGTTGTGCAGTGAAATTATGTGGATAGAAAGTATGTGTATTTAATGTATAGGAATTATGTGGAGTGGGATTATGTGTTATGGAGAGTAATTATGTGTATGGTAGTCTGTGTTGTGGAGTGGTAACCTCAGGTTTAGTCTTCCTCGTTTCCATAGAAGCTAAACTATAAACTCAATGAGTCAGAAATAGAAGGAACCACTGAGAAGCACTTATGGACATAGTCTGAGTTATGAGCTGGGCCACTGGAATTATGCGACTGTTCGGATGCACCGATTTTCACATAATTAGACATTTTCCGCATTTGCCACATAATCCATCATCTGCTGCATAATCTGCAGATTTGAACCAAAAAAAACCTTGTTTCTAGCTCAAATGCCTCCAATGTTACCAAAAATGCAGCAACAAGTGTTACAGCATGGTGGAAGGCCCTTTGCAAACCTGGAATGGTCACCTGTTACTTATTGCTAAATGTGGGCGTTAAATTAGTACTAATGGTGCGCAAACCACTCTTGCTTCTTTCTGCATTTCTCTTGCTTCTTTGTGCCCCTTTCTTTCTTTTTCTGCAATTCTCTTGCCTCTATCTGCACATCTCTTCCGCTTTCTGCACCTCCCTTCTTTCTGCACCTCTCTTGCTTCGTTCTGCAGCGCTCTTGCTTACTTCTTCTGCACCTCTCTTACCTCTTTCTGCACCCTCTTCCCTCTTTCTGCTCCTCTCTTGCCTCTTTTTTTAACCTCTCTTGCCTCTTTCTGGACTCATCTTGCTTCTTTCTGCACCTCTCTTGCTTCTTTCTGCACCCCTTTTGCCTCTTTCTGCACATCTGTTGCTTCTTTCTGCACTTCACTTGCTTCTTTCTCCACCTCTCTTGCTTCTTTCTGCACCTCTCTTGCTTCTTTCTGCACCCCTCTTCCCTCTTTCTGCACCCTTCTTCCCTCTTTGTGCACCTCTCTTGCTTCTTTCTGCACCTCTCTTTCCTTGTTCTGCAGTTCTCTTGCCTCTTTCTGCACCTCTATTGCTTCTTTCTGCACTTCTGTTGCCTTTTTCTGTACCCCTCTTGCCTCTTTCTGCATGTCTGTTGTTTCTTTCTGCACTGCTCTTGCTTCTTTCTGCACCTCTCTTGCAAATTTCTGCACCCCTCTTGCCTCTTTCTACAACCCTCTTCCCTCTTTCTGCACCTTTCTTGCCTGTGTCTGCACCCCTGTTCTCTCTTTCTGCACCTGTTTTTCCTGTTTCTGCAACTCTCTTGCCCCTTTCTGCAGTTCTCTTACCTCTTTCTGCACCTATGCTGCTTCTTTCTGTACTTCTCTTGCATCTTTCTGCACCCCTCTTGCCTTTTTCTGCACCTCTGTTTGTTCTTTCTGCACTTCTATTGCTTTTTGCTGCATCTCTCTTGCCTGTTTCTGCACCTCACTTGCCTCTATCTGCACCTCTCTTGCCTCTGTTTGCACTTCTCTTGCCTCTTTCTGCACCTCACTTGCCTCTTTCTGCACCTCTCTTGTCTGTTTATGCACTTCCCTTGACTCTTTCTGCACCTCACTTGCCTCTTTCTGCACTTCACTTGCATCTTTCTCCACCTCTCTTGCTTCTTTCTGCACCTCTCTTGCTTCTTTCTGCAGCCCTCTTCCCTCTTTCTGCACCCTTCTTCCCTCTTTCTGCACCTCTCTTGCCTCTTTCTGCAACTCTCTTTCCTCTTTCTGCAGTTCTCTTGCCTCTTTCTACACCTCTACTGCTTCTTTCTGCACTTCTGTTGCCTCTTCCTGCACCCCTCTTGCCTCTTTCTGCATGTCTGTTGTTTCTTTCTGCACTGCTCTTGCTTCTTTCTGCACCACTCTTGCAAATTTCTGCACCCCTCTTCCCTCTTTCTGCACCTCTCTTGCCTGCGTCTGCACCCCTCTTTCTTCTTTCTGCTCCTCTCTTGCCATTTTCTGCAACTCTCTTGCCTCTTTCTGCAGTGCTCTATCCTCCTTATTCACCTCTGTTGCTTCTTTCTGCACCTCACTTGCCTCTTTCTACACCTCTCTTGCCACTTTCTGCATTTCTCTTGCCTCTTTCTGCACTTCTCTTGCCTCTTTCTGCACCCCTCTTGCCTGTTTCTGCACCTCACTTGCCTCTATCTGCACCTCTCTTGCCTCTGTCTGCACTTCTCTTGCCTCTTTCTGCACCTCACTTGCCTCCTTCTGCACCTCTCTTGTCTGTTTCTGTATGTCTCTTGACTCTTTCTGCACCTCACTTGCCTCTTTCTGCACTTCTCTTGCTTTTTTCTGCACCTCTCTTGTTTCTTTCCGCAGCTCTGTTGTCTCGTTCATCACTTCTCTTGCTTCTTTCCACACAGATTTTGCTTCTTTCAGCACTTCTCTTGCCTCTTCCTGCACTTCTCTTGCCTGTTTATGCACCTGTCTTGCCTCTTTTTGCACCACTGTTGCATCTTTCTGCACCTCTCCTGCCTGTTTCTGCACCTCTGGTGTCTCATTCTGCACTTCTCTTGCTTTTTTCTGAAACTCTGTTTTCTCGTTCATCACTTCTCTTGCCTCTTTCTGCACCTCTGTTGCTTCTGTCTGCACTTCTCTGGCCTCTTTCTACACACCTCTTCCCTCTTTCTGTACCTCTGTTGCTTCTTTCAGCACTTCTCTTGCTTCTTTCTGCACCTCTCTTGCTTCTTTCTGCATCCCTCTTGCCTCTTTCTGCACCCTTCTTCCCTCTTTGTGCACATCTCTTGCTTCTTTCTGCATCTCTCTTGCCTGTTTCTGCAACTATCTTTCCTCGTTCTGCAGTTCTCTTGCCTCCGTCTGCACCTCTGTTGCTTCTTTCTGCACTTCTTTTGCCTCTTTATGCATCACTCTTGCCTGTTTCTGCATCTCACTTGTCTCTTTCTGCACCTCGCTTGCCTCTTTCTGCACTTCTCTTGCCTCTTTCTGCACCTCACTTGCCTCTATCTGCACTTCTATTGCTTTCTTCTGCACCTCTCTTGTTTCTTTCTGCAACTCTCTTGCGGCTTTCTGCAGTTCTCTTGCCTCCTTCTGCACCTCTGTTGCTTCTTTCTGCACTTCTCTTGCCTCCTTCTGCACCACTCTTACCTGTTTCTGCACAGTTTTTTTATGTACTTCTCTTGCCTCTTTCTGCACCTCTGTTGCTTCTTTCTGCACCTCTCCTGCCTGTTTCTGCAACTCTCTTGCCTCTTTCTACAGTTCTCTTGCCTCCTTCTGCACCTCTGTTGCTTCTTTCTGCACTTCTCTTGCCTCTTTCTGCATCCCTCTTACCTGTTTCAGCACCTCACTTACCTCTTTCTGTACCTCTCTTGCCTCTTTCTGCACTTCTCTTGCCTCTTTCTGCACCTCACTTGCCTGTTTCTGCACTTCTCTTGCTTTGTTCTGCACCTCTCTTGTTTCTTTCTGCAACTCTCTTGTCTCTGTCATCACTTCTCTTGCTTCTTTCTACCCGTCTGTTGCTTCTTTCTGCACCCCTTTTGCCTCTTTCTGCACATCTCTTGCTTCTTTCTACCCGTCTGTTGCTTCTTTCTGCACCCCTTTTGCCTCTTTCTGCACATCTGTTGCTTCTTTCTGCACTTCACTTGCTTCTTTCTCCACCTCTCTTGCTTCTTTCTGCACCTCTCTTGCTTCTTTCTGCAACTCTCTTTCCTCGTTCTGCAGTTCTCTTGCCTCTTTCTGCACCTCTATTGCCTCTTTCTGCATGTCTGTTGTTTCTTTCTGCACTGCTCTTGCTTCTTTCTGCACCTCTCTTGCAAATTTCTGCACCCCTCTTGCTTCTTTCTACACCCCTCTTCCCTCTTTCTGCACCTCTCTTGCCTGTGTCTGCACCCCTGTTCTCTTTTTCTGCACCTGTTTTTCCTGTTTCTGCAACTCTTTTGCCTCTTTCTGCAGTTCTCTTACCTCTTTCTGCACCTATGGTGCTTCTTTCTGTACTTCTCTTGTGTCTTTCTGCACCCCTCTTGCCTTTTTCTGCACCTCCGTTGGTTCTTTCTGCACTTCTATTGCTTTTTGCTGCATCTCTCTTGCCTGTTTCTGTACCTCACTTGCCCCTATATGCACCTCTCTTGCCTCTGTCTGCACTTCTCTTGCCTCTTTCTGCACCTCACTTGCATCTTTCTGCTCCTCTCTTGTCTGTTTATGCACTTCTCTTGACTCTTTCTGCACCTCACTTGCCTCTTTCTGCACTTCACTTGCTTCTTTCTCCACCTCTCTTGCTTCTTTCTGCACCTCTCTTGCTTCTTTCTGCAGCCCTCTTCCCTCTTTCTGCACCCTTCTTCCCTCTTTGTGCACCCCTCTTGCCTCTTTCTGCATCTCTCTTTCCTCTTTCTGCAGTTCTCTTGCCTCTTTCTGCACCTCTATTGCTTCTTTCTGCACTTCTGTTGCCTCTTCCTGAACCCCTCTTGCCTCTTTCTGCATGTCTGTTGTTTCTTTCTGCACTGTTCTTGCTTCTTTCTGCACCCCTCTTCCCTCTTTCTGCACATCTCTTGCCTGAGTCTGCACCCCTCTTTCTTCTTTCTGCTCCTCTCTTGCCTGTTTCTGCAACTCTCTTGCCTCCATCTGCAGTTCTCTTGCCTCCTTCTGCACCTCTGTTGCTTCTTTCTGCACTTCTCTTGCCTCTTTCTGCATCCCTCTTTCTTCTTTCTGCACCTCTCTTGCCTGTTTCTGCAACTCTCTTGCCTCTTTCTACAGTTCTCTTGCCTCCTTCTGCACCTCTGTTGCTTCTTTCTGCACTTCTCTTGCCTCTTTCTGCATCCCTCTTACATGTTTCTGCACCTCACTTACCTCTTTCTGTACCTCTCTTGCCTCTTTCTGCACTTCTCTTGCCTCTTTCTGCACCTCACTTGCCTGTTTCTGCACTTCTCTTGCTTTGTTCTGCACCTCTCTTGTTTCTTTCTGCAACTCTCTTGTCTCTGTCATCACTTCTCTTGCTTCTTTCTACCCGTCTGTTGCTTCTTTCTGCACCCCTTTTGCCTCTTTCTGCACATCTGTTGCTTCTTTCTGCACTTCACTTGCTTCTTTCTCCACCTCTCTTGCTTCTTTCTGCACCTCTCTTGCTTCTTTCTGCACCCCTCTTCCCTCTTTCTGCACCCTTCTTCCCTCTTTGTGCACCTCTCTTGCTTCTTTCTGCACCTCTCTTTCCTCGTTCTGCAGTTCTCTTGCCTCTTTCTGCACCTCTATTGCTTCTTTCTGCACTTCTGTTGCCTCTTTCTGTACCCCTCTTGCCTCTTTCTGCATGTCTGTTGTTTCTTTCTGCACTGCTCTTGCTTCTTTCTGCACCTCTCTTGCAAATTTCTGCACCCCTCTTGCTTCTTTCTACACCCCTCTTCCCTCTTTCTGCACCTCCCTTGCCTGTGTCTGCACCCCTGTTCTCTTTTTCTGCACCTGTTTTTCCTGTGTCTGCAACTTTTTTGCCTCTTTCTGCAGTTCTCTTACCTCTTTCTGCACCTATGGTGCTTCTTTCTGTACTTCTCTTGCGTCTTTCTGCACCCCTCTTGCCTTTTTCTGCACCTCCGTTGGTTCTTTCTGCACTTCTATTGCTTTTTGCTGCATCTCTCTTGCCTGTTTCTGCACCTCACTTGCCCCTATATGCACCTCTCTTGCCTCTGTCTGCACTTCTCTTGCCTCTTTCTGCACCTCACTTGCATCTTTCTGCTCCTCTCTTGTCTGTTTATGCACTTCTCTTGACTCTTTCTGCACCTCACTTGCCTCTTTCTGCACTTCACTTGCTTCTTTCTCCACCTCTCTTGCTTCTTTCTGCAACTCTCTTGCTTCTTTCTGCAGCCCTCTTCCCTCTTTCTGCACCCTTCTTCCCTCTTTGTGCACCCCTCTTGCCTCTTTCTGCATCTCTCTTTCCTCTTTCTGCAGTTCTCTTGCCTCTTTCTGCACCTCTATTGCTTCTTTCTGCACTTCTGTTGCCTCTTCTCTGAACCCCTCTTGCCTCTTTCTGCATGTCTGTTGTTTCTTTCTGCACTGTTCTTGCTTCTTTCTGCACCCCTCTTCCCTCTTTCTGCACATCTCTTGCCTGAGTCTGCACCCCTCTTTCTTCTTTCTGCTCCTCTCTTGCCTGTTTCTGCAACTCTCTTGCCTCTTTCTGCAGTGCTCTAGCCTCCTTCTGCACCTCTGTTGCTTCTTTCTGCATTTCTCTTGCCTCTTTCTGCACTTCTCTTGCCTCTTTCTGCACCCCTCTTGCCTGTTTCTGCACCTCACTTGCCTCTATCTGCACCTCTCTTGCCTCTGTCTGCACTTCTCTTGCCTCTTTCTGCACCTCACTTGCCTCCTTCTGCACCTCACTTGTCTGTTTCTGCACGTCTCTTGACTCTTTCTGCACCTCACTTGCCTCTTTCTGCACTTCTCTTGCTTTTTTCTGCACCTCTCTTGTTTCTTTCTGCAGCTCTGTTGTCTCGTTCATCACTTCTCTTGCTTCTTTCTACACCTCTTTTGCTTCTTTCAGCACTTCTCTTGCCTCTTTCTGCACTTCTCTTGCCTGTTTCTGCACCTGTCTTGCCTCTTTCTGCACCACTGTTGCCTCTTTCTGCACCTCTCCTGCCTGTTTCTGCACCTCTGTTGTCTCATTCTGCACTTTGCTTCCTTTTTTCTGTACCTCTCTTGTTTCTTTCTGAAACTCTGTTTTCTCGTTCATCACTTCTCTTGCCTCTTTCTGCACCTCTGTTGCTTCTGTCTGCACTTCTCTGGCCTCTTTCTACACACCTCTTCCCTCTTTCTGTACCTCTGTTACTTCTTTCAGCACTTCTCTTGCTTCTTTCTGCACCTCTCTTCCTTCTTTCTGCATCCCTCTTGCCTCTTTCTGCACCCTTCTTCCCTCTTTGTGCACATCTCTTGCTTCTTTCTGCATCTCTCTTGCCTGTTTCTGCAACTCTCTTTCCTCGTTCTGCAGTTCTCTTGCCTCTGTCTGCACCTCTGTTGCTTCTTTCTGCACTTCTCTTGCCTCTTTATGCACCACTCTTGCCTGTTTCTGCACCTCACTTGTCTCTTTCTGCACCTCGCTTGCCTCTTTCTGCAGTTCTCTTGCCTCCTTCTGCACCTCTGTTGCTTCTTTCTGCATCCCGCTTACCTGTTTCAGCAGCTCACTTACCTCTTTCTGTACCTCTCTTGCTTCTTTCTGCACCTCTCTTGCTAATTTCTGCACCCCTCTTGCCTCTTTCTGCACCCCTCTTCCCTCTTTCTGCACCTCTCTTGCCTGCGTCTGCACCCCTCTTTCTTCTTTCTGCTCCTCTCTTGCCTGTTTCTGCAACTCTCTTGCCTCTTTCTGCAGTGCTCTAGCCTCCTTATGCACCTCTGTTGCTTCTTTCTGCACATCACTTGCCTCTTTCTACACCTCTCTTGCCACTTTCTGCATTTCTCTTGCCTCTTTCTGCACTTCTCTTGCCTCTTTCTGCACCCCTCTTGCCTGTTTCTGCACCTCACTTGCCTCTATCTGCACCTCTCTTGCCTCTGTCTGCACTTCTCTTGCCTCTTTCTGCACCTCACTTGCCTCCTTCTGCACCTCTCTTGTCTGTTTCTGCATGTCTCTTGACTCTTTCTGCACCTCACTTGCCTCTTTCTGCACTTCTCTTGCTTTTTCTGCACCTCTCTTGTTTCTTTCCGGAGCTCTGTTGTCTCGTTCATCACTTCTCTTGCTTCTTTCTACACCTCTTTTGCTTCTTTCAGCACTTCTCTTGCCTCTTCCTGCACTTCTCTTGCCTGTTTCTGCACCTGTCTTGCCTCTTTTTGCACCACTGTTGCATCTTTCTGCACCTCTCCTGCCTGTTTCTGCACCTCAGGTGTCTCATTCTGCACTTCTCTTGCTTCCTTCTGCACCACTCTTACCTGTTTCTGCACCACTCTTACCTGTTTCTGCACAGTTTTTTTCTGTACTTCTCTTGTTTCTTTCTGAAACTCTGTTGTCTCGTTCATCACTTCTCTTGCCTCTTTCTGCACCTCTGTTGCTTCTGTCTGCACTTCTCTTGCCTCTGTCTGTACACCTCTTCCCTCTTTCTGCACCTCTGTTGCTTCTTTCATCAATTCTCTTGCTTCTTTCTACACCTCTGTTGCTTCTTTCAGCACTTCTCTTGCCTCTTTCTTCACTTCTCTTGCCTGTTTCTGCACCTGTCTTGCCTCTTTCTGCACCACTGTTGCCATTTTCTGCACCTCGCTTGCTTCTTTCTGCCCCCCTCTTGCCTCTTTCTGCACCCCTTTTCCCTATTTCTGTACCTCTCTTGCCTCTTTCTGCACCCCTTTTCTCTCTTTCTGCACCTGTTTTGGCTGTTTCTGCACCTCGCCTGCCTGTTTCTGCACCTCTGTTTCCTCTTTCTGTACTTCTCTTGCCTCTTTCTGCACCTCTGTTGCTTCTTTCTGCACCTCTCTTGCCTGTTTCTGCAACTCTCTTGCCTCTTTCTACAGTTCTCTTGCCTCCTTCTGCACCTCTGTTGCTTCTGTCTGCACTTCTGTTGCCTTTTTCTGCACCCCTTTTCCCCCTTTCTGCACCTCTCTTGCTTCTTTCTGCACCCCTCTTGCTTCTTTCTGCACCCCTCTTGCCTCTTTCTGCACCCTTCTTCCCTCTTTCTGAACCTCTCTTGCCTCTTTTTGTACCCTTCTTGCTTCTTTCTGCATCCCTCTTTCTTCTTTCTGCACTTCTCTTGCCTGTTTCTGCAACTCTCTTGCCTCTTTCTGCAGTTCTCTTGCCTCCTTCTGCACCTCTGTTGCTTCTTTCTGCACTTCTCTTGCCTCTTTCTGCATCCCTCTTTCCTCTTTCTGCACCTCTCTTGCCTGTTTCTGCAACTCTCTTGCCTCTTTCTGCAGTTCTCTTGCCTCCTTCTGCACCTCTGTTGCTTCTTTCTGCACTTCTCTTGCCTCTTTCTGCATCCCTCTTGCCTGTTTCTGCACCTCACTTGCCTCTTTCTGCACCTCTCTTGCCTCTTTCTGCACTTCTCTTGCCTCTTTCTGCACCCCTCTTGCCTATTTCTGCACCTCACTTGCTTTGTTCTGCACCTCTCTTGTTTAATTCTGCAACTCTCTTGTCTCTTTCGTCACTTCTCTTGCCACTTCCTACCCGACTGTTGCTTCTTTCTGCACCCCTTTTGCCTCTTTCTGCACATCTGTTGCTTCTTTCTGCACTTCACTTGCTTCTTTCTGCACCTCTCTTGCTTCTTTCTGCACCCCTCTTGCCTCTTTCTGCACCCTTCTTCCCTCTTTGTGCACCTCTCTTGCTTCTTTCTGCACCTCTCTTGCCTCTTTCTGCAGTTCTCTTGCCTCTTTCTGCACCTCTATTGCTTCTTTCTGCACTTCTGTTGCCTTTTTCTGTACCCCTCTTGCCTCTTTCTGCATGTCTGTTGTTTCTTTCTGCACTGCTCTTGCTTCTTTCTGCACCTCTCTTGCAAATTTCTGCACCCCTCTTGCTTCTTTCTACACCCCTCTTCCCTCTTTCTGCACCTCTCTTGCCTCTGTCTGCACCCTGTTCTCTTTTTCTGCACCTGTTTTGCCTGTTTCTGCAACTCTCTTGCCTCTTTCTGCAGTTCTCTTGCCTCTTTCTGCACCTATGGTGCTTCTTTCTGTACTTCTCTTGCCTCTTTCTGCACCCCTCTTGCCTTTTTCTGCACCTCCGTTGGTTCTTTCTGCACTTCTATTGCTTTTTGCTGCATCTCTCTTGCCTGTTTCTGCACCTCACTTGCCCCTATATGCACCTCTCTTGCCTCTTTCTGCACTTCTCTTGCCTCTTTCTGCACCTCTCTTGCATCTTTCTGCTCCTCTCTTGTCTGTTTATGCACTTCTCTTGACTCTTTCTGCACCTCACTTGCCTCTTTCTGCACTTCTCTTGCTTCTTTCTCCACCTCTCTTGCTTCTTTCTGCAACTCTCTTGCTTCTTTCTGCAGCCTCTCTTGCCTCTTTCTGCACCCTTCTTGCCTCTTTCTGCACCTCTCTTGCCTCTTTCTGCACCTCTCTTTGCCTCTTTCTGCAGTTCTCTTGCCTCTTTCTGCACCTCTCTTGCTTCTTTCTGCACTTCTGTTGCCTCTTTCTGCAACCCCTCTTGCCTCTTTCTGCACTGTCTGTTGCTTCTTTCTGCACTGTCTCTTGCTTCTTTCTGCACCTCTCTTGCCTCTTTCTGCACCTCTCTTGCCTGCGTCTGCACCCTCTTTCTTCTTTCTGCACCTCTCTTGCCTGTTTCTGCAACTCTCTTGCCTCTTTCTGCAGATCTCTAGCCTCTTTCTGCACCTCTGTTGCTTCTTTCTGCACCTCTCTTGCCTCTTTCTAGCACCTCTGTTGCCTCTTTCTGCACTTCTCTTGCCTCTTTCTGCACTTCTCTTGCCTCTTTCTGCACCTCTCTTGCCTGTTTCTGCACCTCACTTGCCTCTATCTGCACCTCTCTTGCCTCTTGTCTGCACTTCTCTTGCCTCTTTCTGCACCTCACTTGCCTCTTTCTGCACCTCACTTGTCTGTTTCTGCACGTCTCTTGACTCTTTCTGCACCTCACTTGCCTCTTTCTGCACTTCTCTTGCTTTTTTCTGCACCTCTCTTGCTTCTTTCTGCAGCTCTGTTGTCTCGTTTCATGCACCTCTCTTGCTTCTTTCTACACCTCTTTTGCTTCTTTCAGCACTTCTCTTGCCTTTTTCTGCACTTCTCTTGCCTGTTTCTGCACCTGTCTTGCCTCTTTCTGCACCACTGTTGCCTCTTTCTGCACCTCTCCTGCCTGTTTATGCACCTCTGTTGTCTCATTCTGCACTTCTCTTCCTTTTTTCTGTACCTCTCTAGTTTCTTTCTGAAACTCTGTTTTCTCGTTCATCACTTCTCTTGCCTCTTTCTGCACCTCTGTTGCTTCTGTCTGCACTTCTCTGGCCTCTTTCTACACACCTCTTCGCCTCTTTCTGCACCTCTGTTGCTTCTTTCTGCACTTCTCTTGCTTCTTTCTGCACCTCTCTTCCTTCTTTCTGCATCCCTCTTGCCTCTTTCTGCACCCTTCTTCCCTCTTTGTGCACATCTCTTGCTTCTTTCTGCATCTCTCTTGCCTGTTTCTGCAACTCTCTTTCCTTGTTCTGCAGTTCTCTTGCCTCTGTTGCACCTGCACTTCTCTTGCCTCTTTATGCACCACTCTTGCCTGTTTCTGCACCTCACTTGTCTCTTTCTGCACCTCGCTTGCCTCTTTCTGCAGTTCTCTTGCCTCCTTCTGCACCTCTGTTGCTTCTTTCTGCACTTCTCTTGCCTCTTTCTGCATCCTGCTTACCTGTTTCAGCAGCTCACTTACCTCTTTCTGCACCTCTGTTGCTTCTTTCTGTACCTCTCTTGCTTCTTTCTGCACCCCTCTTGCCTCTTTCTGCACCCCTCTTCCCTCTTTCTGCACCTCTCTTGCCTGCGTCTGCACCCCTCTTTCTTCTTTCTGCACCTCTGTTGCTTCTTTCTGCACCTCACTTGCCTGTTTCTGCACCTCTCTTGCCACTTTCTGCATTTCTCTTGCCTCTTTCCGAACTTCTCTTGCCTCTTTCTGCAGTTCTCTGGCCTCTTTCTACACCCTTCTCCCCTCTTTCTGCACCTCTCTTGCCTCTGTCTGCACCTCTCTTGCCTCTTTCTGCACCTCTCTTGCCTCTTTCTGCACCTCACTTGTCTGTTTCTGCATCGTCTCTTGCCTCTTTCTGCACCTCACTTGCCTCTTTCTGCACTTCTCTTGCTTCTTTCTGCACCTCTCTTGTTTCTTTCTGCAGCTCTGTTGTCTCGTTTATGCACTTCTCTTGCTTCTTTCTACACCTCTTTTGCTTCTTTCTGCACATCTCTTGCCTCTTTCTGCACTTCTCTTGCCTGTTTCTGCACCTGTCTTGCCTCTTTCTGCACCACTGTTTCCTCTTTCTGCACCTCTCTGCCTGTTTCTGCACCTCTGTTGCCTCATTCTGCACTTCTCTTGCTTTTTTCTGTACTTCTCTTGTTTCTTTCTGAAACTCTGTTGTCTCGTTCATCACTTCTCTTGCCTCTTTCTGCACCTCTGTTGCTTCTGTCTGCACTTCTCTTGCCTCTGTCTGCACACCTCTTCCCTCTTTCTGCACCTCTGTTGCTTCTTTCAGCACTTCTCTTGCCTCTTTCTGCACCTCTCTTCCTTCTTTCTGCACCCCTCTTGCCTCTTTCTGCACCTATCTTGCCTATTTCTGCACCTGACTTGTGTCTTTCTGCACCTCTCTTGCCTTTTTCTGTATCTCTCTTGCCTCGTTCTGCAGTTCTCTTGCCTCTTTCTGCATCTCTGTTGCTTCTTTCTGCACTTCTCTTGCCTCTTTCTGCACCCCTCTTGCCTATTTCTGCACCTCTCCTGCCTCTTTCTGCACCTCTCTTGCCTCTTTCTGCACTTCTCTTGCCTCTTTCTGCACCTCACTTGCCTCTTTCTGCCGTTCTCTTGCCTCCTTCTGCACCTCTCTTGCTTCTTTCTGCAACTCTCTTGCCTCTTTCTGCACATCTCATGCCTCATTCTGCACCTCTATTGCTTCGTTCT
Source organism: Calotriton arnoldi (assembly GCA_963921515.1). Classification (NCBI taxonomy): domain Eukaryota; kingdom Metazoa; phylum Chordata; class Amphibia; order Caudata; family Salamandridae; genus Calotriton; species Calotriton arnoldi. The sequence goes on along the minus strand of CAWUFW010022751.1, from coordinate 9,526 downwards.
GCACTTCTCTTGCCTCTTTCTGCACCTCTCTTGCCTGTTTCTGCACAGCTCTTCTCTTTCTGCACTTCTCTTGCTTCTTTCTGCACCTCTCTTGTCTCGTTTCATGCACTTCTCTTGCCTCTTTCTGCACCTCTGTTGCTTCTTTCTGCACTTCTCTTGCCTCTTTCTGTACACCTCTTGCCTCTTTCTGCACCTCTGTTGCTTCTTTCATGCACTTCTCTTGCTTCTTTCTGCACCTCTGTTGCTTCTTTCATGCACTTCTCTTGCCTCTTTCTGCACTTCTCTTGCCTGTTTCTGCACCTGTCTTGCCTCTTTCTGCACCACTGTTGCCTCTTTCTGCACCTCTCTTGCCTTCTTTCTGCACCTCTCTTGCCTCTTTCTGCACCTCTTTTCCTCTTTCTGTACCTCTCTTGCCTCTTTCTGCACCCCTGTTCTCTCTTTCTGCACCTGTTTTGGCTGTTTCTGCACCTCGCCTTCCTGTTTCTGCACCTCTGTTTCCTCTTTCTGTACTTCTCTTGCCTCTTTCTGCACCTCTGTTGCTTTTTTCTGCACCTCTCTTGCCTGTTTCTGCAACTCTCTTGCCTCTTTCTACAGTTCTCTTGCCTCCTTCTGCACCTCTGTTGCTTCTTTCTGCACTTCTCTTGCCTCTTTCTGCATCCCTCTTACCTGTTTCAGCACCTCACTTACCTCTTTCTGTACCCCTCTTGCCTCTTTCTAGACCCCTCTTCCCTCTTTCTGCACCTCTCTTGCCTGTGTCTGCACCCCTGTTCTCTTTTTCTGCACCTGTTTTTCCTGTTTCTGCAACTCTCTTGCCTCTTTCTGCAGTTCTCTTGCCTCTTTCTGCACCTCTGTTGCTTCTTTCTGTACTTCTCTTGCCTCTTTCTGCACCTCTCTTGCCTCTTTCTGCACCTGCTGTTGCTTCTTTCTGCACTTCTCTTGCTTCTTTCTGCATCTCTCTTGCCTCTTTCTGCACCTCTCTTGCCTCTTTCTGCACCTCTCTTGCCTCTTTCTGCACTTCTCTTGCCTCTTTCTACACCTCTTTTGCCTCTTTCTGCACCTCTCTTGTCTGTTTCTGCACTTCTCTTGCACTCTTTCTGCACCTCTCTTGCCTCTTTCTGCACTTCACTTGCTTCTTTCTGCACCTCTCTTGCTTCTTTCTGCACCTCTCTTGCTTCTTTCTGCAGCCTCTCTTGCCTCTTTCTGCACCCTTCTTGCCTCTTTCTGCACCTCTGTTTCCTATTTCTGCACCTCTCTTGCCTCTTTCTTCACTTCTCTTGCCTCTTTCTGCACCTCTATTGCTTCTTTCTGCACTTCTGTTGCCTCTTTCTGCACCCCTCTTGCCTCTTTCTGCATGTCTGTTGTTTCTTTCTGCACTTGCTCTTGCTTCTTTCTGCACCTCTCTTCCCTCTTTCTGCACCTCTCTTGCCTCCTTCTGCACCCCTCTTGCTTCTTTCTGCACCTCTCTTGCCTCTTTCTGCACCTCTCTTGCCTCTTTCTGCACTGCTCTTGCCTCTTTCTGCACCTCTGTTGCTTCTTTCTGCACCTCTCTTGCCTCTTTCTGCACCCCTCTTCCCTCTTTCTGCACCTCTCTTGCCTCTTTCTGCACTTCTCTTGCCTCTTTCTGCACCCCTCTTGCCTGTTTCTGCACCTCACTTGCCTCTTTCTGCACCTCTCTTGCCTCTTTCTGCACCTCTCTTGCCTCTTTCTGCACCTCACTTGCCTCTTTCTGCACTTCTCTTGCTTCTTTCTGCACCTCTGTTGCTTCTTTCTGCAGCTCTCTTGTCTCGTTCATGCACTTCTCTTGCTTCTTTCTACACCTCTCTTGCTTCTTTCTGCACTTCTCTTGCCTGTTTCTGCACTTCTCTTGCCTCTTTCTGCACCTGTCTTGCCTCTTTTTGCACCCCTCTTGTCTCTTTCGGCACCTCTCTTGTCTCTTTCTGCACCTCTGTTGCTTCTTTCTGCACTTCTCTTGCTTTTTCTGCACCTCTCTTGTTTCTTTCTGAACTCTGTTTTCTCGTTCATCACTTCTCTTGCCTCTTTCTGCACCTCTGTTGCTTCTTTCTGCACTTCTCAGTGCCTCTTTCTGCACACCTCTTCCCTCTTTCTGTACCTCTGTTAGCTTCTTTCAGCACTTCTCTTGCTTCTTTCTGCACCTCTCTTGCTTCTTTCTGCATCCCTCTTGCCTCTTTCTGCACCCTTCTTCCCTCTTTGTGCACCTCTCTTTCTTCTTTCTGCATCTCTCTTGCCTCTTTCTGCACCTCTCTTTCCTCTATCTGCACTTCTCTTGCCTCTTTCTGCACCTCTGTTGCTTCTTGTGAGAAGTTGGCCTGGCATATGCTGTCCACTAATTATAGTGGGCACCTTGCACCAGTCCAAACAACCCCTTATTGGAGATAGGTTAAAGACAACCTTTATTGAAAGCTATCCTAGTGGTAGCTATGGAGAGCAGCCTTCAGGCTAAGTCTTGAAGGAATGTAAAGCAGCTTGTTTTACCAGTCTATAATCTCTTGAGTGACCAAATGAAAGAGGACCACACCAGGTATATATTCAAAATATATGTATTTATTACTAAACACACCCCTCTAGTCTCTTTATGAGGCTAGAGTTCGAAGTACATAAATTATAAGTTAGTTATCTACAGTAATAGCACAAATACACGTTTGAGCCCCAGGGGCGTACCAAACCATATACCAATAAAGTGGTATAAGAACCACGACTGAGCTAGACACAAGGCCTAGAGCCTGTAGAAGTGCTTGGACCACAAGGAACCACCCAAGGCAGTGACACAGGGGACCCACGGGGACGCGTGCAGTGTATGAACACAGCCGCGAACCACCGTTAACTTCTATGGGGAAAGTCGCGATTAGAATTTAAAAGAAAAGGGACACTTAGAGGAGGACTTGGAGCAAACCCTTTGAGAACTAGGCTGTTCTAGTGTCAATACCCACAGGAGCACCGGAGTACTCGAGTTACCTCACCCAGGGAAGCCGGGTGCATAGGTGTCTTTCGGGGTCGGGTTTCGTCGTCGCTTTCTATGGTGATCTGCTGCAACGTGCTGCTGGCGACCAAGTCGAAAGTGTTCGGGTGGATCCAAAGGTGGATCGAAGATCTGAAGAACCTGAAAGCAGAGGGGACAGAGTCTGGGTCACTAGCCAGTGACCAGGAAGGCGATGAGCAGATGCCCACCGATGTCGAGTGCTTCAGGTAGGTTGACGGTTGTCTTGACTCTTCAGCCACAAGGTCCAGGAGGCGTCAACGACAACCAGGAGCTGGATTCGAGCTGTCCCACGAAGTCTTTCGATCGCAGGGGTGTCGGCGACCGGATTGGACTCAACAAGCCTTGGCAACGGCAAGTCTCGTGGAAATGGAAGAAGGACGATGTTGCAGACCAGCAAGGTCTGGAGGACTCACCCAGCAAGGATAAGTCAGGGCACACCTGGAGCAACCAGGGAGCCCAAGCAGAAAAAGATTGGCCTTCGGGAGGGCCTACTAGCCAACGGACTAGCGACCGCGAAGGAGCCTCGAGACGGTGCACGTGGAGCTGGCTCACAGGACACTCGTGGAGTGGAGGCCAGTGATCTTTGGTGCAGTTGGTGCTGGAGGCTGGGGATACTCGGAGCCCAAAGCATGACTTCGTGGGAGATCCAGAAGAGGATGCACTTGCAAATGCGTTCGGTGTCCAGGGGTCACGGTTCCACGTTACCCACGACAGCTACGGGCCTCAGCTTTGCTGGGGACTCAGGACAGCCTCGGGGAAGTCTGGAAATCCACCTCTGGTGATGCAAAGACTTCGGCGTCCGACGGGAGCTTCAGCGATGCAGACTGGACAATTGCTTCTTTGGTGCCTGCCAAGCAGGGGAGTCACTCCTTGACCCCAAGGGAGATTCTTCAGTCCTCTAATCTTGAAGTAGAGCGTCGAAGGTCCAGGATTCTGTGTCAGAGTTTCGTCCAGGTAAATCTAAAGTCCTAAGGACTGGGGTCCCCTACTTATACTAAGGTAGGGGGTTGGACATACTCTGTGGCCCCACCTATGGGAGGGTCAGGGCAGAGGGGTGGTTACACCCCTTTCCCTTTGTCCAGTTTCGCGCCAGAGCAGGGGCTGGAAGCCCCTGAGCCGGTTTGAACTGGGGTATGCACAGGGACACCAAGTGTGCCCCCAGTGCAGGACTTCAAAGCACCAGAGAGTGCTCCCGCCCAGCCCCAATACACACTATCCTGTCTGGGGAGGTGGTCACACCTCCCTGGGACAGGAAACCTATTGTCCAGGCCTCCCTGCCGGAGTTTCGGTCAGCAGCAGGAGGCCAGACTCGTGTCTGTGGCAGCGGCATCCATTTTGTGATGCCAGGGCTCTGGAAAGTCAGTACCGGGCATACCGGTGTGTACATGTCTTTCCCTCTAGAAGGGTGGAATGCTACCCCGCCGCCAGAACTGGCGGGGGGTAGTATTCCAAGATGTTTGACACCAAACACGACATGTTTCCGTGCAGCCATCCCAAAGTTAGCATTTAACGCGAGGTTATAATGCGCTTAAGAGTATATGGTCAGGCTGCACTACAAACAGCATCAGAGAAGGGTCTCCGAATGCTGCAGAGGGGCCCAGCTCATGCAGGGGCACCCTCTCACATAGGAACCACGCACTCTGCCTTCAGGATTGATAAGGCCTGCCATAGGAGTGACTTATAGGTTTATATGTGTGTATGTATGTAGTGATATAGGTAGCCTATATCACAGTAAGGGGTGCATGCACCACCTTACCCAGGCTGCAGTAGCAGACCTGTGGTGTCAGTTTGGATGGCCTTCCAGGGGTGGCACAATACATGCTGCAGCCCCTGGTAGGCCTCTGAGGTACCTATGCCCTGGGTACATAGTATACCATATACTAGGGACTTATAAGGGCACTCCAGATTCCAATCAGAGATGTGCCTAAGGCACATGGAAACCATTTTAAAGAGGAAGCAGCTAGGCTGGGGTTCTGATTAGCAGGGCCCCAGCCAGACTAAGGTCGAAAAACAGTGAAGCATCAGCAAAAAGTGGGGGTACCCATGTGAAGCAGATCCTACTCTCCTACACAACCCCCCAAACGTAGGGACATTAAACTAACCTTGCCCAGTTAAGTCTTCATGTTCTAAGTGGAAGTACCTAGAGAGTCCATCTGCATTGGCATGGTTACTCCCAGGTCTATGTTCCACTGTGAAGTCCATCCCCTGTAGGGAAATGGACCACCTAAGCAGTTTGGGGTTTTCACCCTTCATTTGTTTTAGCCATAAGAGGGGCTTATGGTCTGTTTGAACAAGGAAGTGAGTACCAAACAAGTATGGCCTCAACTTCTTCAGAGCCCAGACCACAGCAAAGGCCTCCCTCTCAATGGCTGACCAACGTTTCTCTCTAGGGGTCAGCCTTCTGCTAATAAAAGCTACTGGCTGATCCTGACCTTCATCATTCAATTGTGACAGTACAGCCCCTACCCCCAATTCAGATGCATCAGTTTGAACAATGAACTTCTTGGAGTAATCAGGACTCTGTAGAATGGGAGCAGTGCACATGGCCTGCTTCAGGTCATCAAATGCCTTTTGACAGCTAACTGTCCACTGAACCTTTTTGGGCATTTTCTTGGAAGTTAAGTCATTCAGGGGTGTCACTATTGATCCATACCCCTTGACAAATCTCCTATAGTACCCAGTCAGGCCTAAGAAGGCTCTCACCTGAGTCTGGGTAGTTGGAGCAGTCCAGTCCATGATGGTCTGGATCTTGCTCTGCAGTGGTTGAACCTGGCCTCCACCCACAAGGTGGCCCAGGTACACAACCTGACTCTGCCCTATCTGGCACTTGGTGGCCTTGATAGTCAGGCCTGCTTTCTGCAGGGCCTGTAAAACATTTCTGAGGTGGACCAGGTGATCCTCCCAGGTGGAGCTAAAGACAGCAATATCATCTAGATATGCTGCACTATAGGCTTCCAGACCTGTAAGGACTGTATTCACCAACCTCTGAAAAGTGGCAGGTGCATTCTTCAGACCAAAGGGCATCACCACAAATTGATAATGCCCACTAGGGGTTGAGAATGCTGTCTTTGGCTTTGCATCATCAGCTAGTCTGATCTGCCAGTAGCCAGCTGTCAGGTCAAATGTGCTTAGATACTTGGCTGAGGCCAAAGTGTCTATTAGCTCATCTGCCCTTGGTATTGGATGGGCATCAGTCCTAGTGACTGCATTGAGACCCCTGTAGTCCACACAAAACCTCATCTCTCTTTTCCCACCATTGGTGTGAGGTTTTGGCACAAGGACCACTGGACTAGCCCAAGGGCTATCTGAGGGTTCAATAACTCCCAAATCCAACATCTTCTGGACTTCTGTCCTGATACAGTCCCTGACATGGTCAGGTTGCCTATAAATCTTATTTTTAATAGGCAGACTGTCCCCAGTGTCCACTTCATGAGTGCACCAGGTAGTCTGACTGGGTGTCAGTGAGAATATGTGTCTGAACTGATTGAGCACCTGTCTGCAATCAGTCTGCTGCTGGGTAGTGAGGCTGCCTGCCAAGGCTACACCATCCACTGACCCATCACCAGGGTTCTGTGAGAGCAGGTCAGGGAGTGGGTCACTCTCTTCCTCCTGTCCCTCATCAGTAGCCATGAGCAAGCCCATGTCTGCCCTGTCCACATATGGTTTTAACCTGTTGACATGGAGAACCCTGTGGGGACTCCTGGGTGTTCCTAGGTCTACTAAGTAGGTAACCTCACCCTTCTGTTCAACAATGGTATGGGGTCCACTCCATTTGTCTTGGAGAGCTGCTGGGGCCACTGGCTCCAACACCCACACCTTCTGTCCTGGCTGGTAAACAGTCAGTACAGCCTTTGGTCATGCCAGGCCTTTTGAAGTTCCTGGCTAGCCTCAAGGTTTTTAGTTGCCTTTTCATATACTCAGCCATCCGGGAGCGGAGACCAAGTACATAGTCCACTATGTCTTGCTTTGGGGGCTTGAGAGGTAACTCCCATCCTTCCTTCACCAAGCACAATGGACCCCTGACAGGGTGACCAAACAAAAGTTCAAAAGGGCTGTAGCCAACCCCCTTTGAGGCACCTCCCTGTACGCAAATAAAAGGCAGGGCAAGAGTATGTCCCATCTTCGCCTAAGCTTTTCTGGGAGCCCTTTAATCATGCCCTTCAAGGTTTTGTTGAATCTCTCAACTAAACCATTGCATTGTGGGTGATAGGGTGTGGTGAACTTGTAAGTCACTCCACACTCCTTCCACATTGCTTTTAAGTATCCAGACATAAAGTTTGCACCCCTGTCTGATACAACCTCCTTAGGAAGCCCACTCTTGAGAAAATTCCCAGGAGGGCCCTTGCCACCACAGGTGCTGTAGTGGTCCTAAGGGGAATAGCCTCTGGGTACCTGGTGGCATGATCCACTACCACCAGGATAAACCTGTGCCCAGATGCTGTTTGGGGATCCATGGGACCAACAATGTCAATCCCCACCCTTTCAAAGGGAACCCCACCACAGGTAGTGGTATCAGGGGGCCTTTGTAGTGCCACCTGCCTTGCCACTGGCCTGGCAGGTTACACAGGAGCGACAAAACTCCTTGGTGTCTTCAGACATGTGGGGCCAGTGAAAGTGAGGGACAATTCTGTCCCAAGTCTTGTTCTGGCCCAGGTGACCTGCTAAGGGAATATCATGGGCTAGGGTCAATAGGAAGCCCCTGAACTTCAGAGGTATAACCAACCTCCTGGTAGCACCAGGTTTGGGGTCTCTACACTCTGAGTACAAGAGTCCATCATCCCAATACACAGTATGGGGACCACTAGCTTTCCCAGCAGCCTCAGCAGCAGCTTGCTGTCTGAGGGGTTCAAGAGAGGGGCAGCTCTGCTGCTCCTGGCTCAGATCTGCCCTGGAAGGTCCCCCTGTCCCCAAGAACTCAACCTGGTCAGGTTCAAGCTCCTCTGGGACAGTTCCTTCCTCAGGACTGAGATCATCCCCTCAAGGGACTGATCTTCCTTCTGAGCCAAGGGGGAAGGCACTGCCTTTACCCTACTACTCCTCTTCTTGGAGGGCACTTGGTCCATTATTCCAGAATCCAAGGCCTGTTCAGTGCTAGACATTTTGGCTTGTGACCTGGTCACAGCAAACACATCTGCAGGGATGCCCAGCATTTCTGCATGGGTCCTGAGCTCCACTTCTGCCCAAGCTGAAGTTTCTAAGTCATTGCCAAGCAAGCATTCAACGGGTAGGTCTGCACTTACCACAACCTTCTTAAGGCCAGTTACCCCTCCCCAGGAGAAGTTAACAACTGCCAGAGTATGGTCTGTTCTGACGTTGCTAGCATTGGTCACTTGGTACATTTCACCAAGTATGATCTGCCCAGGATTCACAAGGTCTTGTGTCACCATGGTGACACTTGCCCCTGTGTCCCTAAATGCCAAAGCCTCTCTTCCATTGATTAAAGGCTGTTGTCTGTACTTGCCCAGATTACTGGGACTCACAGAGGAGGTCATATCCATGCCTCCATCACAGACTAGGACAGCCTGAGTGAGTTCTCTGACTAGGTCAGAGCTCATCTCTTTACCCAGGGTCAACCCTACTAAACCCTTGGCTTGTGTAGTCCCACCACCAACTGTAACTGCACTAGGGGAGCAGGTGCCTTAGGGGCATTGGTGGGGGCTGGAGTCGAGTCTTTGGACTTGGTGCAATCACTGGTCCAGTGGGTCTTTTGCTTACAGACCTTGCACCATGGTTTTCTTTGGCCTTTCCCTTTGGTAGACTGTGAATCCCCACCTGAAGAAGATTTTTGGGGGCCTTGTGAAGACTTTTGATCTTTACCCTTCTCCCCACCCTTATCAGAGGTTTTCGAATCTTGCTTCTTAGGGTCACCACCTTGGTTCTGTACCTTCTGCTTCACCCTGGTTCTGACCCATTTGTCTGCCTTCTTTCCCAATTCTTGGGGAGAGGTCAGATCAGAGTCTACCAGGTGCTGATGCAACAGCTGATTTTGACAGTTATTAAGAATCTGCTCCCTCATGATCAGATTGTACAATCCTGTGAAGTCACATACCTTACTGCCCAATAACCAACCTTCCAGAGCCTTGGCAGAACAATCAACAAAGTCCACCCAGTCTTGAGTCTGTGCTTTTTGGGTATCCCTGAACTTTAACCTGTATTGTTCAGTGGTTAGGCCAAACCCATCAATTAGAGCACTCTTCAAGACTTTGTAATTATCAGCATCCTCCTCTCTAACAGTGAGGAGCTTGTCTCTACCTTTGTCTGCAAAGGAGAGCCACAAGATTGCTGCCCACTGCTCCTGAGGGACCCTCTGTACTTTACAGGCCCTCTCTAGAGCAGTTATCCATTTGTGGATGTCATCCCCACTCTGGTAGGGAGGGACAATCTTGCTCAGGTTTCTATGGTCATAAGACCTTTCCCTATCTTTGGGGAAACTGCTGCCACCATGGGACTCTAGTCCCAACTTTTGTCTCTCTCTATAGAGATCTAGGGACTCCCTGTCTATAGCCAATTGCTGTTTCCTGAGTTCAA